>SSHR01001644.1:0-28204 GCA_006518225.1 Fusarium neocosmosporiellum
AAAAAAAAAAAAAAAAAAAAAAAATTACAGTAAATTTATTTATACAACTTCCACAAATACCCCTGTGGGTTCCTTGTTCGTCCGCCAGTCAAGGGTAGTCTCATAAGTTTTCTCAACTTTGCTAACATGAAAGCTGGAAACGGTCATGTTGGATGTGGCAGTCTTCATCGTCCTAGAATCGAAGTCGAAGCAACCAGTTTGAACACTCAGGCTGCACAAGGGGTATAGCTGCTTGTCACCCATGTCACAAAAGAGCCCTTCCTTGAGGTTGACTAGATCGGGCCCGATTGAGGTGTCGGACTCGCAGAGAAAGCGTGCTGATAGCCCCTCGGCGTCACCAATGATGAGTTGCGACGCCATGGCCGCGTTACGGCGACGATGGCGGTGTCTGGGGCGCTCAGGGGTACCCGGGAGGCCGCGTCTCTTGTTGTTTGTCCAGTACCTGATGGATCTGGGGTCGTTCTCAGTCCTTATGCCAAAGGAGATGTTGTCACACTTCTTCTTGGGATCACGTTCCTCGGGAGGGGCATCAGGATCGATCTCACCCGTGGAGAAGGCGGGCCAGCGGACCTGGAAGCCCGTTGTGTCGTGATCACCATCCTTGTCGATCCAGAAGCACTTGGGTTGATTCTCTGGCTCCTTGCGCCCATGGTCCTCTTGAGAGTTGTAGTACATGCCACTGTAGTACCAGGTGGCGCCGCAGTAGTAGCCCATATCTCCTTGTACGGCGTAGTGGTTGCCACCTCGGTCCTCACTCCAGGAGGTAGTGACCCAGGCAATGCATATAGCATCGTTGTTGGCAGAGAAGAGGGTATAGACGCCTTGGTTGTCGTGGTCGACGTGGATCTCGCCAAGGTTTCCGCTCTTGACCTTGCCCGGGTCGACTTCCATGCCGACAAAGTCTCCGTTCTGGTTCCAGACGCGACTGGGAGAGCAAGTTAGCTTGGTGCTACATATGGGAGGGATTGACGATACTTACACATCGGGAAGATGGCCGCCTGCTTCTCTGAGACCTTTGGTGCCATCAAGGCCAACGGCAATCTTGAAGGTTGATCCGTCACCAGGTTCTTCGACAAAGTTGTCCATGCCGAACTGAAGAATACCGAGAAGGCCAGAGACCACGCCGATGACTTCAATAACACCAGCCATTGTGATAGGTGAGGTGGAAGAGACTCAAGCGTAAAAGAGTGACAGTGGTTGAAATAGGTGGGTATATGTGTAACGAAAGGCAGGTCAATGAAAGTGAGTGGGAGTCAATATTTGACTGGAGGGTAAAGATCGAACGAGGCAAAGTGGTTGTGCTTGAGCGGTGAAGGGGCTCTGCAGAATTCGAAGGGAACTCAGGGCGGGAGATGGCATTTTATGCCTTTCCGAGCCACGGAAATGACTGGGCGAGGGAGACGACTTACCCATCGACGTGACTGGCTCATGGACGTGACTGAACCAAGGGCAAACCCATCGGTGTGAGGAGTTGAGCAACCTGCCGTTAGCAGTGACAACTCATGGTCAGCAAGGGCAGCCAAATTTGGACAATAACAGAAGCAGGCTGAGATGTTTGAAATGAGCCCTACTCCATATTTGGGGCTTCAAGCCGTGGGATAGGCTGGGTCATGCTTTGCCGCCTTGCTGCGACCCCATGGCTGCAGAGGTGCCCTCTACTGTACCCGAGAGTCTGGATGGGATGAGGGAAAAAAAGCAGGGGGCTGCATAGAGCCAATGGTCACATGAAAACTAGTGGACTTGACCAACAACAACTTGGCCAACAGCGGCTTCACCGACTTCAACTCCCTCTATGGCTGATTGGACGATTTTGTTAGTCCAAGGATGAAATCTAAGCTTAGAGGTGTTTTGATTTGAAGAGGCTGGGAGATGTAAAGGGGAAAAAAAAAAAAAAAAGGCATACTCTTATCAGATTAGGGGCTGGCAATTTCTCGACACAGGAGATGACAGTTTGATTGTTGACATCATGTTGTGGATTGCAGCCTGATTGAGGCAAAAGTTGTTGGTTGAGTCTGATGTTGACTTGGCATACCATGCAGGGATTCAGAGCGAAACCTCGCTTGAGTCCCATAAACGACCCGACTACTCGGATTAACCTTCTTATCGACACTGGTTAAGCTTAATGAAGGTCTTTTTCCAGTAACATTGAGGGTGGCGCTTATATGACAGGCTGGCGCTTATATCACTTGGCGTAGGATCGCGCTGCTCTTCATTGGTCTCAACTGGCCGGTTAGCGCCCAGTTTCATGCGCTGTATGACTTGGCCCACCATGATTGGCTATGAAACTCACAGGGTCAGTATTCCCTTGTCTCGTCTGGCGCTCTACCCATAGTATCGGTAACTGTTTTGCCGCCTGTTGGGTGCATATCAGGGTCTCGTGTTCCGAGGTGGCCAGTTTTCGCCTTCCGGCGTTTTCAGTTAACTACCTATCCCCTTCCCAGTGCATTATCTACTTGACAAAGTTCCCTCAAACACTCTCATCCCGTGTCAACTTTGTCTTGAACTCCTTCACCATGCCGCACCCGACACATTTCGTCATCCTTTCATCCTTTGTCTTCCTGGGAAATGCTCAAGATCTGGATCAGGCCATCGTCGGCTGCGAGGCGGTGTCATGTCCCATGGACAATTTTGACCCTCATTGCACTGTCACCAACATAACATTTGAGAACATCGGTCTGACCCGTATTCCCGACGTTCCAGAGTCCCTTGACTATTTCTCTATCGTCAAGGGTGTCAACATCTCTGGCCGTGGTGCCGACGACTTCACCTCGGTCTACTACCTCGGCACACCGGAGGACGTGTCGCTAGATGAAGTGCACGGCTGTGCCGTCATCTTCCATGACCCTCCCCAAGACGCATTTGACGAGTTCGGCTCGCACAACTGTGCTGAAGTCATGAGCCAGCGGTGCGTCGATGCCATCCAGGATCGCGCATTCAAGGTTGCCGAAGGGAAGTCGAAGGATCTTTGCAAGGCCCTCAAAGAGGACCTGGAAGACAACGACATTGATGCCTGCGACAATCTCACCGGAGGAGGCAAGGGAATCGGTAAAATCTCCGTCAAGGATCTCTCAAAGCTCGAAAACATCGAGGGCTCTCGCAACTCCTCTAGCGACTGCTGGCCTATCCTGCCCAAGTCGGCTAATCTGGCGGAAATGTTTGCCGAATTCGTTGAATTCGAGGTAAGTAGCGATGCTTTCTTCCCTGGAATGCAGCAAGAAGCCAACTGACTCTTTGTAACGATAGGGAGGCCTCAATGCCTCAACTGCCTACCCCGAGCTCAACAGGATCACCCCGCTGCTGACCCTGTTTGTCAAGGGTCAGGGCAAAGACAGCATCGTAAACGAAACTGTCTCACGTCTCAGCTGCATCAAGATCAACAGTACTCAAACTCTAGGCCCGGAGGAGGGTGAAAACGCTGCCTCTTTGTCCAAGATTAGCGCGTTGGCTGCTGGCGGGGCATTTGCTTTGTTCATGTTGATGGCGTAGATTGGTCAAAGATAGCGTTGGGCGGCGGACTGGTCATTTCGTTTTCATAAGATATCATTGTACCATTATTATTCCGTAGTATCTTTTTTCTCTCTCATAGAAGGAGTTACAGTGCAAACGCGTCATCGTTTGGATGGCGATGCAACCCGTGTGTAAATAAAGCACATTGCACCATCCCTTTGAGAAGTCGGCTGCCGTTTCATCAAAGACCTAACAAATCGTGCTATCTCTTCTACAAAGCCTTCTTTTCCTTCTCAAAGAAGAGTCAACCCACAAGATGACGGAATACTACAGTATGATAGGAACCCACACGGCATGACACGGGAGCCGACAGCCATGACAAGGGTGATAACGACTTAAAGAGTCAATGAAGAATATTAAAGGGTTGGATGAACACGTAGGAATGTCATTCAACCCTTGCATCTTCCAACTCTCTTCCCCCAACCCGTCTTCCACACAGAAACAGACAGAAGCAGTTCGACATGGGCAAGGACTTCCACAAGAGAGTCTCGGGCCTTGAGTCCAGACTCGCCTCCATTAGCGAGGATTTTGGCACCTGCTCATCGAACATCCAGGAACACCAGCTCCTCGCTCAAAAAGGTCTTGCTCGCGCTACTGGACGTGCCATGTCAACTCTGAAGATCCTCATTCAACATCTGGGCAGCTCTCAACCTTCATCACTCACCAACTCGATCCTCCAAGACCTGAAGTCAGCATGGTCCGCTGTGGATGCTCAGGGTAAAGCTTGCTGCAGCTGTGCCAGAGAGTATCGTGACTCGGTAAGTTTCCAGCCCACTGAAAGTAGTTGAGCCATCGAGGCCTCTTTTCTACCTAGCGTAGAATTATCAGCCAGCTGACACTCATTCTACCCCTTAGTTACTCGCTCATGGAGACGACTTGAGAAAGTGGTCAAAGGAAGCGAAGCTCGTCGAAGCAGAGCTACACTTGAGTCTCCGCGCGGCCCAGAATGACGTAGCATCCGGAACGGCATCTCTGCAGAAGCATCACGAGGACCTGGAAGTCGCCAAGAGTGCCGCGCATGAGATGAGCAAAGACAACACCGAGGTGCAGCGCAAGTACTTTGAAGTCCACGAGGTGAGTCCTTTCCACCAAGATAGCTCCGATCGCTCCCTTGCTAACTCTTCGCGTCAAAGTGGACAGCAGCTTTCCCAACTGCCTGGGATTTTCAGCAAAAGCTCCAGATAGCCATGCAAGCCCGCGCGAGAAGCCTCAAACAAGCCGAAGCCAACCTCGAGGAGAGCAAGCTGCGACTGAGCAAGACGGAGAACAAACTAGACACCTACAAGTCGCGCCTCAAAACGCTTAGCGCCTTGGCTCAGAAAGTGGCCGGGATTCAGGCCCAGGGACACGCCCTTTCGAGCCGCTACAGAGCAATCATGGATGACGCTACGGATGCTTTGGGCTCGATGAACTCTCTCAAGGCGGCCTACAGAGAGGCCTTTGATCTCGTCAACATGATGAGCGTTGGAATGTACAAGTTGGAGAGTGCGAAATACCTCCTGGCGATCATCGATGCGGCACTGGACGACTGCACCCTCGCGAGCGAACTAGCCGACCTTGTTCACCTCATGGAGTACCGCTACGACACCCCCGGTAGAGTCCACAGCATCACGACCCCAGAGCATCCGTGCGGCCTTCTCAGCGGAGTGCAAAAGAAGCTGCGAAGCCACCAGCTCCAGATCGTGCCGCCCCGCGCTTTCGACATGTCCCCGATCAGGGACGTGAGCGCCAAGTCCCTAGCAGCTCTGAACTTTGACATGATGCGTTCCATCACAGTCGCTCTTGACAGAGACGAGTGTCGGCCTTTACGTGTCAGTCCCTGCAGGGTTGGCCGGGGTGAACTGACAGACATGCTCCGCCACAACATTCGCATGACGTGGGGTGATGCACTTGGGGGAGACTACTAGACTGGATGAGGCATGGGCACAGTTTTGAGATATGCCGACACACGATTCCTCTCCTTCGGATCGAGCTGATGATTGTGGCCTGGGTAAACTAGACGGAGGAACGAATTGTGGCACCGTGGATCAAGGATGCCTGTTGACAGCTTTGCTTTGGTGTTGCGGCTGATGAACTGTATTTCCTTTAAAAAGAAAATAGTTTCCCATGATGTCGATGAATTAATGAATCAATCTTGTCGGACCCTTCGCAACCCGTCTTGAATACGAAAACCAAGTAAGTTAATACCACCCGCAAACCACAGAGCCTTGTGATTTAGAGTGATAATTCTCTGACCCCATAGTAAGGAATTTGAGTGAAATCTTCGTTAATAAATTATCAGTAGACAACTACAGCTCAGGCTGGTACAGAAAGCTGTCCACATCTAGTTGCTCCGCCAGATCAAGCAACTCCCCAGGAGTCAATCCAGCCATGGCATTAGCCGCAAAAAGATCCCATCCCATTTCGTCAGGCGCATGTGGCTGAACATGTTCAGGGCCACTATGTTCTAGTTGGTTTTCGTGCACTTCAGCAGGAGGCAGAGGGCTGGCGACATCACTGGGTGGCGTGAGGGCAGACAACTTTTGCTCTAGCTGTTCCAGTTCTACCTTTCGGAGAGGTGCAGCTAGGCTTCCCTTTGCGATTAGAGTGTCAAGAACATATCGGACGTCGTCGCGCCATGAATAATCTGGGAGAAGCGATGGGCATATAATAGGGATGAGGTAGAGAAGAAAGGCGGAGGATGAGGCGTATTCGATTTGGAAGGGCAAGAATGCCTCTGAAACATCATGTTAGAAAAGAGGCTTTAAACAAGTCCAGAAATCTTACCAATGAGGTCCTCGTCGGCCAAGGCACGGAGTGTCTTCAGGATGGCTATGGCAGAGTCGACGCAGGATTGTATTAATGACGAGACGGGGCGAGACAGGGTCAGTTCGCGAGTAATCTGCGTTTTCGACTGCTCCATGTGCATGTGTAATGCACACATTATCTGCGGTCTGGTTGTAAGAACCACGCACTGAATGATAAGTCAGCCTCAAGTCCGCCAAGGGAGCATCGGAGTGGCTCACGTGGTGATATTGTAAAAGAAGCCTCGTCGCCGTTCTGGAAGCTTTACTAATTGAATCCCGGAAGTGGTTGTTGATAATGGTGTTTAAGTCTCGGTTCAGCTCAGCCAGGTTTCTCAGGATGGACTGCGTATCGCTGATGAGGGTGCCATCATAGTCTTTCCCTACGCCATAAACCGCTTGGACGAGTCAGTATCTGGAACAGAAATAGGACGTGGGGACATACTTCCGAGGATTCGCGCTATTAAACGGGCCAGTTGAACGTGAAGAGTGAGACTCAGGGCGTTGAGGGAGTTATCCGCTTGCGAGGGTAGCTTGTTGGTAATATCCTCGTCACGAATAGAGCTCGTCGCGCCAATGAGGGCAGCAAACTCTTGGTCCAACATGTAGACAACCCAAAAGATTTTGTGGCAACGCTTGGAGTGTTGAGCGCCAACGGCTTCCTCTGGCATGTGTCTGTGAAAGCCAGACAGCACGCAGATGCGGAGGGCATGTCCTATCTGCAAGTTTGTTAGTGGTGGTCCCCAAGACCCGAAAGCAGAGGGGTTCATACATGTTGAAACGCAGCTACTCTCATATCAATGGATTGAAAGTAGATAGCCGCCAACGTGAGAGCCTGGGCAGACAACACTGGATCCAGAGCAATACCCGCCAGCTCAGGCATCAAGGGCATAGCTCTTGCAGCATATTGGTATCCGGGAGGGCTCCCATCAGCGCTTCTGCCACTCAAGAAGGCTTTGCCAAACGCTAGCATCAGCAAGTACTGCGCATACCACAGCTTACATGATGACGCCTTGGCCGAGGCATCCTCGTAGAGCTCCCTGATGTGACGGATAAACTCGGTTTCGTCGATGAGAGACGCTAGCGGGCCAAGGTAGAACCTTGCTGTTTGTATGAGGAAGAGAGCGTAATCAGATGGGGGGAGATTGGACACGTCTGGCGGCTCATCGGGCATCAGTGGCTTCCATTGTAGACGGAATGCCACTCCGTCAAGATGCCAAGGAAAAGACTCATTGTTGGCTTCTGGAAGATTCTTGCCAAGGAGGGCCAAGACTCGTCGACAAAATGCCCAGGATGATGCCGGGCCCATGTACCCTGGAATGTGTAGTCAGCGTGCAGCCCACTTGGAGGAGAGAGGGGATCGGCAATACAGTATCGTCCAAGTGCCCGTCCAAACACATAGTCATTATCGACGAGGGGGTTCTGTCGGAAGGCCGGCTCTAGCACCTCATTACCCGATAGAGAGCCCGGCTCTTGCCCATCTTCGTCATGCTCGGCTTCGGGAGTCCCAAGAGTCAGTCCCTCCTCCGGTTCCACCTGACCGGAGACGATGGATCCGTCAGGTGGAACCACGGTCAAGGACCCATAATCGGAGACGGACGAGTGTCTAGGGCGGGGCCGGAAGTGACCGGCGCTGTCACGGAGGGAGCCGGGGGTCGGGAGTGCCTCTTGGCGGCTCTCCAAGGCACGGAGATAACTGCGGTGGAATGAGACAACAAGGCCAGGCAGCCACGTGTAATGTAAGTAACATACCTCTCAGGAACCGATACCTTCTTCTCTTCGGCTTCGTATATGCATGTTTCGTTCTTGCGGCCACACCTAGCGCAAGGTTGAGCGCCTGAGCACTTGACCTTCATGGAGCGACATCGCTTGCATCTTGAGAGCGGGGGAGCTTGTCAGCTCGGTTGGAAGCGGAAGACGTCATGTGGAGAAGGGATCGAGAACATACGCTTTCGGACACTTCTTGACTATTCTGAACTGATGTTGAGGATTGCTGGGCATTGCAACGAACAACCGAACGGGGGGCGTGATGATTCGACGGGGCTTGGTGTGGACTCTGGATGGGAAAGTCGGGGGAGGCTTCCGACTTATGTCCTTTGCACCTGCCTCGACCCCGACTTTCCTTATCGGGCAAAGCTGGCCCCTGCTTATCGGCGGGCTTGGCAGGGCGCGTTATCGGACGCAGATTTGTCAGGGTCGGCGCACCGTTCCGACATTTGACGCCGCTGATAGCCTTCTTGGGGTTTGGTACCCACCATATAGCCGTTTTGGGCCATTTCGGTATATCAGTACCGACTTCGCCTCTCAGAGAACAAGCTATCACCAACGCCCGCGAACAGTTGCCAGTTGAGGAATCGCCCGTTTATTGGTTGAATCCTGGTCTCATTACTCGATCTTATCCTTGGGGGGCTTGCAGTAGAATCTGCACAAGTTGCTATCGACAGCCCCGATTCAGTCAATCATCTGACCACACCTACCATGCTTTCCAGGGCCTGCACATCCCGCTTCATCCTTGCACGGTGAGACACGTTCTGCCAAGTTTGATCATGTGGTTTGCAGCAATGTTGACCCCCATCCAGTTCACTGCACGTGCGGCCATTCAGGCTGTCACCTTCGGCAGTCAGGATGAACTCTTCTGCCGCTGCCGCTGCAGCCAAGCCCGCCTTCTCGGCCGTGCAGCAGGTCACAAACTTTGAAGAGACGATAGCCAATCGCCCCGATTTTGACCACTCGGGCGAGCCCATCGAGATCACCAAGTCTCCCGATCCCTCCTGGACGTTTGGGGAGGGTGTCCGCACCGGCCCTCCCCCTTCTCCTGAGGAAAAGATCCACCAAGAGATCGACCCCTACTCCCCGGATCGATCTGTCTCGCAAAACTACCGTCTCCTAATTTCCGGCATTGCCCCTCGCCCCATTGGCTTCATCAGCACCCTCTCGGCAGACGGCAAGACCAAGAACCTTGCCCCATTCAGCTACTTTCAGGTCGTCGACCATGATCCTCCCATGTTCATCGTCAGCTTCTCCGCTCGCTCTGGTCTGATGAAGGATACTTACCGGAATCTGAAAGAGACGGGAGAGTGCGTCATCAACACCGTCTCCGAGAACATGATCGAGGCGGTCAGCGCTTCCTCCATCGATGCTCCCTATGGTCTTTCCGAATGGGACCTGACAGGCTTGACCGAAGCCCAGACAACCACAGTCAAGCCATCCCGCGTCAAAGAGTCCGTGCTGTCCATCGAGGGCAAGCTGATCGACATCAAGGAGTTTGCAGGTCACTCTCCAGGGATGAGCGGCTCCGCCATCTGCCTGATCAAGGCGACACGCTTCTGGGTGCAGCAAGATGCTGCAAATGAAGACTTTAGCCATATCGAGCTAGACAAGCTGCGTCCCATCGCACAGCTTGGTGGCATGTCGTACGGGCGAATCTCGTCCACCTTTGAGCTGCCTCGCGGTCGGTGGGTCGACGAACAACCAAAGAGTGAGCTCCTGACCAGGCTAGAAGAAGTCCACGCAGATGCTCAAGGCGAGACAGGGAAGGACAAACTGTAGATATATCTTGTAAAATACCATAAACTGCTAGAATTTGCACACTCTTCTCCTTAGAGCACGCTTTAAATTGTAAAATCCTTCTCCAACACTGTGACTTTCGGCGATGATGTTCTCGTCTTGGTGTTGTTCTTAAGATTATGCTGAATGGTGTTTCCTTTACTCTTGTACCCAGCTAACCGTCCCTATGAAAGATGAGGTCACTATCAACAGAAATCTTATCTCGGTTATCGAAAAAGTGACGTTTTCCGTGAATGTGATCACCCTGCAACATCTCCAAGTCACCCTCTCATGATCTCACCAAGTCAAGACAGTTCGGAAGTTAACTCTTTCAGTGTATTTATTCTCTATTCTCATATTTTAACCAAATACCCTACGGCGCAGCTCCTTTCTCATCGCCTCAGCCATATGCTGCGTTCGCTCCACAGCCCCCCTGTTCTCAACCGCCCGTCGGTACAGGTACCCGATGCACTCCTGCACCGACCCCCAGGGTAGACACTTGAAGATCTTGGGTGTTTCGGCTGTCACCTTGCCCTGGCTCGCCGCCTGCTCGTAGTCTTGGAGGAGCTTGCAGCTTAGCTCGTCCGCCATGCCCATGATCTGGGCGCACTTCATCGGCACGGTGGGTTGACCGGATGCGACGCGTTGGCGGTGCGTTTGGAGTGCTTTTTGGGCGCTGTCGGCGTTATGGGTTGCCAGCACCAAAGCGGCGTCGGGGAATTTGAGGTTGGCGGCGTTCTTAGGGACCCTTCGAGAGATGAACATGTCGGCAATGTCATCGTATGAGCGATCCGTGTCCTCCTTGTTGTCGTGGATCAAAGATCGGACCTCGTTCTCGATGTAAGCGCCACGGACCAGCTTGACGCCAACTGTCCAGCCCTCCTGAGAAGCAAGAGTGATGTGCTTCTCGGCGTTTGCCCTCGCTCCCTTGAGGTATGCCTGGATGGTGTTGTAGACCAATGCGTTGCCGTCTCGGTTGTGCTCTCGCATCAAGACAATGGTCCAGTCGTCAAGTGTTTTCTGCAGAACTTGCTGTTCCGCATCGATCCAGAGTTGACATCCTCTCTTCCTCGTCTCGTTGCAGATCTCGTTGAGTGCATCGTGCAAGTATTTTGGCATGGACTTGCCAGCCTGCATGGCATCTACAGCGATGGGGCCAGCGCCAGTCACTCTTTGATCGAGTCAGCTGAGGCTCGTGTTTGAGAGATGAGTGTACTTACTTGATAGCGAGAAGGTCGCCCGCTTCAATCATGTTGAGTGTCTCAACGTTTCCCTTCTTCCACTCATCAATGACCCTATAGTACTCAGCGGGATACTCGTTGACGCCCGTCTGGGAAACCTCGGCGTTGGTATCCAGGACGATCTCCTTGGAATATCCGAGAATGATGCCATGGTAACCCAGGTTCTTGATGTATTTGACGGTACTGGAGACTTCGGGAATACTGTTGCCGGCACAAAAGTGGTCGTAAATGGTCCATTGAAGTACCCTGTTGAGGACAGGGTTCTTATCGGGGTTGAGAATGGTGGTGTTGGACTGTGTGATCAAGGCGAGAAAGGCGAGGGATGGTTTCAGCAGCCAACTTGTCGCCATGACAGTAGTCAAGGCAACAGATCGGAGCAGCACCCCCGTAGGGAGTTTGGAGAGTGCTGAAGTCTCCTCCGGGGTAGCCGGAGCT
Source organism: Fusarium neocosmosporiellum (assembly GCA_006518225.1). Taxonomy (NCBI): domain Eukaryota; kingdom Fungi; phylum Ascomycota; class Sordariomycetes; order Hypocreales; family Nectriaceae; genus Fusarium; species Fusarium neocosmosporiellum. The sequence goes on from SSHR01001644.1 coordinate 11,513, forward strand.
GACTTGATGGCCGGCTTGATCACTGCATCAGTGAGGAAGCGTCTTGGCTGATAAAGGAATCGAGACGATAGTGGCAGCAATTGCCTGCGGCTGTACACGGCACTTCTAGAAAGCATGATGGGCTTATCGAGATAGATTCAATGAGCTTGACTCGAGTGACGCACTTACTGCTTTAAGACTTTATTCACACCAATATATCCATGACACTATTGCCATTCCACCCGCACCAATGCGGCCCTCCCCGTCCAACCTCCTCACGAAACTCTCTTCCCTCCATCCAACATCCCGCGAATAGACGAGGCCGGGATGATTTCCCGACGTTCCTATCTCGGAGCGAACTTGGCCTAGAACCACCTTAGTCCGCTAATGTGGCTGGATGCGGGGGTGGGCAACAACAGGAGGGTGGTCACGGGGTCTACGTGATCATGCATCCATGGTGATCTATCAAAGGAGATAAGCGACAAACCCTCTGTAGGCCAATCGGTTCGGGAAAAAGAAACGAGAAGGCTTCTTCATGTAATAGGCTAGCGTCGGCGTCGTTGCTTTGGTCAGTTCAGTTGTCGGCGTGGACCGTCCGCGCTGTGTATGTCGTCGGGATGGCCTTCCGACACTCTCGCTAAACTCTATGATAAGAAGTGACGAGTAATCTTGCCAGATCTGTTGCAAGAAGCACCATAGATCTCTATACCAGCATTTTTCTATCTTTGTCTTGCATCTCGAGAAATCATCCAATATGCAGAGATCTTTGTTGGCTCAACGCCGGCCCCTGGCTGGTCTCCGTGCTGCTCGTCGATGCACTGCTACCACACTCTCGATTAAGAGGTCGTTGAGCCTTTGGAGCCCTCCCAAGTTTGAAAATGAGAAGATGGTATAAGCCTCTTGTCTAATTCTCTTTGCTCATTAATTGACATCAATCTCAGTTCGATTACGCCAAGGGCTCTCCTGAAAGAGCGGAGCTCACTGAGAGCATCAAGAAGCTCAAGAGCAAGTTCCCCGTCAACATTCCCATTCAAATCAGCGGCGCAACTGTAAGTTTCATTTTTCAATCTCCTACGATCAAATTTCTAAGTCATTTCAGGTCGCAAGCAACAAGACTCTCAAGCAAAAGAACCCCTGCAATCACCAGGAGGTTGTGGCAGAGTATGCGGCCGCCACCCCTGACCAGGTCAACGCCGCTATCGATGCTGCGCTTAAGGCGAAGCCCGCCTGGGAGGCTCTCCCCTTCGAGGACCGAGCTGCTATTTTCCTCCGCGCTTCTGAGCTGGTGACTGGCAAGTATCGCTCTGATATCGTCGCCGCTACCATGCTCGGAATGGGCAAGAACATCTGGCAGGCTGAGATCGATGCCCCAGCTGAGACAGCAGACTTCTTCCGCCACTACATCAGCGAGGCATGGAAGCTGTACGCCCAACAACCCACTGTTCAGACTCCTGGTGTGTGGAACAAGATGGAGTACCGACCCCTGGAGGGCTTCGTTTACGCCATTTCTCCCTTCAACTTTACAGCTCTGGGTGCTACTCTGGTCGGACCGGCTGCTCTGCTGGGTAATGTGGTCGTGTGGAAGCCCTCTGATTCAGCTCTCCACGCTAGTTGGCTTCTGCATCAGATCCTTCTGGAAGCTGGTCTTCCCAAGGATGTCATTCAATTCCTTCCCGGTAACCCTGAGGAAGTTACCGACGCCGTGTTGAAGCGACCCGAGTTTGGCGCTCTTACCTTTATTGGCTCCACAAAGGTCTTCAAGGGTCTGCAGAAGAAGATTGGAAACGGAATTGGCGACGAGATCTACAACTCTTATCCCCGTGTTGTCGGAGAAACTGGCGGAAAGAACTGGGGCATCGTCCACCCATCTGCCGACGTTAAGAGCGCTGCTCTCAACACTGTCCGGGCCGCTTTCGAGTACCAAGGACAGAAGTGTTCCGCCAACTCGCGAGTCTATGTCGCTGAATCAGTCTGGCCCGAGTTCAAGAAGCACCTTCAGGAGCAAGTCTCCGCTCTCAAGATCGGAGACGTCGAGCAATTCGAAAACTTTATCAACCCCGTCATCCACGAGGCTTCCTTTGATAAGCTTAACAAGGTTATCGAGGACGCAAAGAGCGACCCCGAGCTCGAGCTGATCGTGGGTGGCAAGGCCTCCAAGGAAAAGGGCTACTACGTCCACCCAACCATCTACCAAACCACCAACCCCCGCCACAACATCATGAGCCAGGAGCTCTTCGGCCCCATTCTTGGAGTTTATGTCTTCCCCGACAACGCCTGGGAAGAGACCCTCAAGACTCTCGACACCACATCCCGATATGCCCTCACCGGCAGCATCTTTGCCCTAGACCCCTATGTGCTGCGCAAGGCCCAGGACACCCTGAAGCACGCCGCCGGCATGCTCTACCTTAACACCAAGTGCACCGGTGCCGTCGTGGCGCAGCAGCCCTTCGGCGGTTCTCGTGATTCGGGCACCAACGACAAGACTGGCACGATGGCTCACCTGCAGCGTTTTGTTAGCGCGAGGACCATCAAGGAGGAGTTTGTGCCATTGGAGAAGGTCACATATCCCTCCAACGAGTAAAACTTGAATTTCATAGCCAAAAATAAATTTCCTTAGTTCAAAACCTTGCCTGTTGAGTTGTGACTGGTGTGAGGGGCTTCTTGATGTTATCATTCGCCAGACTTTAGCCCTTTTACGCTCTCAACTTCGTTGCTCGCCTTCTTGAGCGCCCCTAAGAAAGAATTGACCGTTTCCTTAGGGTCTATCTTCTCGGTCCGTGTCTTTTTGATATATATGCTTCCCATGCTCTTCTCTAACATCTCCATCGTCACCTCCATGACGTCCATGAACTCAAGAAACCAAGAAATCCGTCTCTCAAACCAGCCAGCCTTGTGGAAATCACGAACGAGTGGTTTGTCTGCCCTTGAACGCTCATGCTGAAGCCAGAACGCGTACTCTGCCATTGAGCGAGCGATTGAGTACATTTGCGGCCACCAGTCGATGGTGTTTCTGAATTCGTCAGCTCTATAGTCGACTTCATATATCTATGCTAGTCGTCAGCACTTGTCAAAGAAATTCCGCAGATTGTATTGAGTCAGAGGACTACCGCTTACCTCACGGTTAAGTTTCGAGGGCGCGGTGTATTCCTTTGTTTCCACCTCGTCTTCTCCATGTAGACGTCGTATTTCCCTTTCAAGTGAACCATGAACTCAGTCCGAAGCTTCGAAAAGGCCAAAGAAGTAATTTGCCTCATATCTATGTCTAGAGCCATGATGAATTCGCTCTCCTCATCCAGGATCTCTTCAATGTCCTCGTGTTGAAGGTGCGACAGGCCCCCAGGTTGCCAAGCTTCCCGGCCGATGCCACAACCCCTATGGCAACAAACGTGGGATATGGAGATGTGGGGCTTGTCGCATTGAGCTCTCTGGTGAAGAGATAGGAGCAATTTCTCTGCTGTTTGAATGCCGCGATATTCTTCGAGGAGAGTGAGTAATTCAAAGGTCCACACCGGGCCAGGCATGTGATCCAAAAACCAGAAAGAACTGAATTCGAGCTGAAACATGGAGGATATATGACATCCATCAGGAGAACATGGGCATGTGCAATCGTCGGTGATGAAGGGATCAGCTCCAGCGCCTAGGCAAAGCTTGATGGAGTCAATAACATCCCAAGTCATCCAGTACAAATACGACAATCCTGAAAGAAGGTCGAAAAAGATGGTCCGACCGTTCTGGCTCGCGTTGTCAACATCCGTGCCCTGTTCAAAGCAGAATTGGATTAGGGAGGCGTTGTGGTAGTTCACTAGGGAGTTGATTGCCAGCTTCCCTTCACTGTTCCTCTGATTGAAGCCGTTAAACCCGCATTGGACAAGAGTCGACGCCATTTCAAGGGTGCAAGCATAGTGTATCAAGTTGTTATCTCTGACACCGCTGTCTTCGAACGTGGAAATGACGTCATCGGAGAGTCGGATGAGCTTTGGGAGAAAAGTGGTATCCTCCGTCAAAGCACTGTGATGACCGGTAGCGCGAATTAGGGCGTACCGAACAAAAATTTGAAAAATGCTCGATTCCACCATGGTTTGGATAGTCAAGAGAGCCTCTAAGGCCAGGTTCCAGTGATGGCAGAAGAAAGCGTAATCCAGAAAGGCCGACTGTTGTCTCGAGTCTCTTAAAGCAGTATTGGCGCCTCTTGAGATCAGTAACTTTGTGACCTCAGCTTGACCCATGGCTGCGGCGTACATCAGTGGTGTCGCTCCAAATTTGTCAGTAACGTCCAAGTCGTGTCCTGCGTCTAACACGAGACGACACAATTCTGGGTTGGTAGTGACGATGTGCAAGGGAGTTTGTCCCAAGAAGTTGACGTTGGTCTCGAGCGGTTGCGATCGTTGCAACCAATACGTTGCGGAATGAAATGGACCGTTGAGGAGTACGTTGTGCAGGTTCGTCGACCCTGAATAGCCTTGACGTTATGAGCTTCTCTCAACTTGGAACTATATAAGGGGGGCTTACTAGGGCTATATCTCAAAATCGTCGCAACATACTCGATGAAGAAGGGATCCGGAGTTCTCCCACCACAACTTGGTGGATATTGAGCAGGCCATTGTTCGACAGAGGATGCATGAATGGCGGTGGCGTCGAATCCATATTCTAGGATAGCATGAAGCAGGGTAAGGTGCTGGCCCTCTCCGATCCACTGTGCGCACTGAACAAGGAAACTACATTCGAATTAGCTGTCAGTGGATTGCAGGGGCTCTGGAGAGTACTAAATAACCTTTGAGTCTCGTTCTCCAGCGTCATCTGGCACTCAGTGACGAGTAGTTGAAGTAGACTAAACTGGTTGTCTTGACGCCGCTGTTGCCAAGGATACCGCAAAAGCGTCTACGGCAGTCAGCGGGCAAAAAGCTGGACTCTTACAAGGTAATAACTCACTTGAATATAACTATTCCCCCCAGGATCCCTGTGATGTCTGAGGGAACTGTCGGATCGATGTAGTTCAATAAATCTCGTGCGGGCTTCGGGCAGGGAAATCAAGCCATTCTTCAGACGCCATATGGTCTCGAACCCCGGGGACGTGTAGTTGACGATTTTCTCCACCCTGAGAGAAGGTCGAAGGTCGAAACCTGACCCGTCAACCATGAACCCGATTCCAGCAACGATGGCTACTGGGATGCCGTACAGGGACAGAGCTAATCGTAGGCGGAAGTTGATACAACTGCACCCTGAGGGCCTATCATTGGGTTTACTGATGAAGCTGGAAAGCGGTGTGTATTGCAGGAACCAAAAGCGGCCGGAGATGCCAGTGAGGTGGCATGAGCAATTATACTTTCGCGTCCCGCAAGCATTTGAAATCTTTGCCGTAGATAATATGATGCGATGTTCTTGCTGTGAATCCGGACTCGGATTAATCGCCGTGTCGGTGCCCGTTTTTGCCCCATCAGTGACTCTTTTGTGCTTCACCTGCTGACCATCTCCCTCTTGCGCTTGCGATGGATCGGCATTTTCGTTGGCAGATGACTCGAGTTCTTGGGTGCTTGGGGGCTGGCATTGTGCAGCCATAAACGCCCTGTGAACTCAGGTTAGCAGGAGCCAGTAAGGAATGATGGGTGAAAATGGTACAGATTCAGAATGTTGATGAGATCATTGATGTCTTCTCGAAGATCCCTAATCTGTTGTTTTGGGTGCCGGGCCAGCATCCGCTTCCAATGACGGCCATGGCCCTCTCCCGCCTCTTGAGACTTTTCCAAGAGATCTCGAAGAGTCGGTTCAACGTTTCCGTATCGCTGTTGTACATGGCGAATTATAGCATCGACAGGTTGGTATCTCTCCCATGTCTTCAACAAAGATACGGTCTGATGGAGGATCTCGAGTTTCTGGAGCAGAGTCGTCAGATCCTTGCGCACCTCACCGGGCTTCAATCGCATCTGACGCAGAGCGTCAATACTCTTTGATATCTGAAGGGCAAAGGCGACGATGCCAACCCCAGCAGAGACGAAGCCGACAATGACCTCAGCCATGACAGATTCCGCGGCTCGGTTGATCTGAGGTTGTTGAGAGGGAAATGGGGCAAGAATTGGGAGCCCTCCGAGCTTCAGGTTTTGGGCATCGGCATTGTCAGCACATTTCTGCCTCCCCCAGCCTCTGTTTGCCTGACAGCACTACTTCTGCCAATGGGCAGCGATTTTCAACCACTGCGGACGTTGAGACCTCAGCCTGCAGGACTGATTGCGCCACATGCACTCTCCACAGTGTTCTCAACAGTAGAAATCAGAGTGACATTCTCAACAGCTTCATCGACTAAGCATAACCCAAGACGAATCTCCAACAATCTCCTACCCTCGCCGGCTCAGCGTCTCAAACTGCTCATTGGTGAGAAAGTGGCTACCACCCGAGCATCGCCAACCATCATTGGTCCTGAGCCAATCGTACCCAGCGTTACACCTGGTCGCCTCCTTGAAGACCTTGTCCATCTCCGGATTGTCCCTCAGACTGACCCTGCCACCCACCGGGATGCTTCTGTACTGCTGTAGCTCCTCCTGCACTCTCTTTCGAGCTTCCTCTTCCTCGGCTTTCTTCCGTGCCTCTTCGGCCTCTACTTTTCTACGCTCCTCCTCTTCTTCCGCCTTTCTCTTAGCTTCCTCCTCCTCCGCCTTCTTCCTCGCTTCCTCCTCGGCTCTCCTCTTTGCTTCCTCTTCAGCCCTCTTTCGCTCTTCCTCCTCAGCGATCTTCAGCCGCGTTTCTCCTTCGATCGCGCGCTTCAGCTCGCCCTCCTGGCTTGGCTTGTGAATACCCACACTCGGCGGTGCCTTGGCGCAGACGTCCCATTCGAGGATCGTGCGACGTGGATGGAAGTAGACCTTGGTCTTCCATTCGCCCTCAACGAGTACGGCGGCAACGGCCGACAGGGCGGCAGATCCCTGGAAACCAACGTGTAGGCCCCCGGGGTTGGGTTTATTCACGGACTGCGAGTCTGAGGCCCAGCCGCCTGAGTTGCGGTTGTAGGAGAACTCGTGCAGCTCGTCGCGGTCGTCCGTGGTGTAGACACGGATTCCGAAGAAGGGCGATGCATAGTTCCAAGCAACGGCCGCGAGCATGGCCGTGGGAGGGAGCTTATAGGCTGGAAGCTCCTCTGTGAACAGCCCAATATTAGCTTGAGTTTCATGAGGTCATGATAAGGACAGTAGCATGTGAAGGATGGTTGTACTCACGTTGAACCCAGCCGGTGTGATCATCCGCATAGACATATGCTAGCACGTCGTTTGGATCGACGAAAAACAGCCTCACTTCAGCCCAGCCTCCCGAGATGGCCGTCAAGGGAGTGCCGACTTTGGCTCCGGAGGCGACTACAACGCTCTTCGTGGCAATCCAGCCCTTCTCAGGGTCGAGGATGGCCTCGAGAATCGAGTTGTCGAGAGCTTGGTAGAAGACGTGAATCTTTCCATCTCCCGAGCGGACGACAGCCAGCTTCGTCTCAGGGAGGGGCTGAATGTCGGGAAAGCCATTCTTGTCGCTTGTCTCGGTGCCGTTCTCAGTGGCGAGGATGGGCGTCAACTTCCATCCTGGTGTGGGCGGGATCAGCTCTTCAGGCTTTGGAAGTGGAGTGTCAAAGTCATCCTTGACCGTAGGCGAGAAAGAGCTATGGTTGATGCGCTATTATATGGTCAGTATTTTCCATGATGTAGGGCATTATCACTTCACTTCATGAAGGTTTCCGCCCTTGCCCACATAGTACACTCTGGTCTGTTGACAGTTAGTTCAACTTCATATAAGAACTCGACATGGCTAGGGACTATGCGTACCTCCCACACCTCGTTCGTCAGGTCCGCCCACCATCCAACGGAAGCAACAGGGCTCCTCGGAGCGGCGTCATCTGCAACGAGGTCGTCCGAGGGGCCATGCCACTGCTGCTGAGTGCTATACCTGGACTCCCTCACCAGGGAGCAGCCAGCGTTGTACCCATAAATGGATTGCTCGGTGTGGTAGACGCGGATGAAGGTGTTCTGCTCAGAGGCCGGCTTTGGCTCAGGTCTGGCATCGCACGGGCACTGCTTGATGCCCACGGGGTTTGGCGGGTGCAAGAACGTGATGGCCGAGAGGTGGGACTTGGTATAGTGGGAGGACATGTTGATTGATATTGGCTTCGGTGAACGGAAAAGTCGTGAAGACTGTGATGAAATGTTGCTCAAGGCTTGTACCAGAAGAGCTGGCTTGATAGCTGAGAAGATTCATCTTGGCTGTAGTGATCTTATATATTCATGGAGAATGAATTACCAGAGCACTACCCTCTCTCCCCCTTTCCGGAATTCTCGGGTACTATTGCAACTCGTTTGCTTTCAATTTTACTATCTTGGCGAGCATTGACCCCCGTCAGCCAGCCATGATGCTGTACGTTGCCAATAGTCTTGAAAGTTTCCATCAAGTTTGGGTGTTTTGAAATGGGGGTTGAAAAGTGATGGACAAGGCCGCTCCACTGGCTGCAGAGGAAGTCATGGGGCCTTAATTCAAGGGCCTGATGACAGCATATGCAACCCGGTCGACGGCATATGCAGGACGTTCACCATTGCCTAGTTGGGTGCTTACCGCATGGTTCCTTGTCTGGAAGTCCTTGGGAATGGCCAGTAATAGTTAAATTCATTGGGTTTATACATCATCTGGCTGGCTGAAATGAGATCAACTCTATCATTGTAGGACTTGAGTTTTGTAAGGGAAAATACAAATCAAAGTGTCCCTATCATCCGCGATATGTGCTCATATTACGTGGGCCCTGCTTACCTTTTCTATCACATCCCTTGTCCTCTCTGCTTAATCAATGACAGATTATTTGTGCCCTTCCAAGGGATAGGAGACCTTGTTCTATCCTCACAGACGCGACAGACTACGGTGTGGCGCCTATACTATTGGACATTGGTGAGCTGACTATCCTCTACATGCGGGGGTGAGAAACTCTGTCACTTTCAAGCTCCTCATTGGGATATCGATACATCTCATGCATTACCACATTATCTTTCGCAATTGGTCCTGCTATGTTTTTTATTCGGAAGCACGGACTCGTCTGATCTTTGCAGGATGAAATTGTGAAGGGGGGATGATGTTTCTGCAGTGCTGCTTACCGTTCGTCCCCAGTAATGGCCCGCCCATGTACCGGCATGCCGATGTCATCCCCGCCTCGTATTGACCCGAGTGCAGCTTATCTTGAGGCCAATCAGCTCAGGCCACAAGGCTCTGGTCTATCGTTCTCGGAGGGTGACAGCGCAGCCGATGGCTCCCTCTTCTCATCCCACGATGAGAGAGGCAAGAAGTGTTGTAGCCGTCTACTCCTTCAATTCGCTAACAAAGATTTGTTGGCTCTATCTTGTGTATGGCACTTTGTTGTCTACTAGTTCCCCTACGGGGGGGTAGTAGAAGAGTGCTGCTGGGGATTACTAGCTAGTATTGAGAGTAATGCACGGTGTTCTTTGCAAAGATATATAACTCTACTCACTACTATCTCAGTACGTTTCAACAAGGTATATCACCGTTAACAAACTCTTGTACATGACTATGGGAGAATAAGGATCATATCCCCGGCACCTTACACCGGACGAAAGATGATCCGTCTGATTGGCTGGCTGGTTGTGCAAGCAGATGGCTGCTTATTGGATCTCCTAGTTCGCCACTTTGACGATGATTCATCCCTGCCATTACGAGTCACACACAGGTACGCACAACCATAACGAGCCCAAAAACTAGCTGAGATTATTTAAGCAATCCACCAGGGCCACTGAAGCTCTCATGACAATGGAAGCAGACAAGAAGCTGTTCAAGAACTTGGCCGTCTCCAACTTCGAGCTAGCCAATGACATCCAACAGCTGGCTGGCTCGACCAGCCAACAAAACGGGGAGTCAGATATCGCCACAAAAACCCTGTTGTTGCGATTGTATAATTCAATCGTCCGGCTCGTAGGACGAAGGGGACACCCGCCAGCCCCGAACAAGACTATTATTGAGGCATATCACAGCTTCTTTGAACCCATAAAGGCACTCGCCGGGCTTCCTATGGGCGATTTCCTAACTGCACGCATGTTTCTGTACCTTTCGAGTGCATTGATTCACGATAAATGTCTAAACTTGAGGTTTAGCGAGAGCAAAGCACCAGCAGCCACGGCGTTTTTATATGAATTTTGCATCGATCTGGACGACGGGTTGCTCGAGCCCCTGAAAAGAATATGGATCAACAATAACCAGGAGCAGTTCCGCTGGGTGTTTACCGAGTGCCCGGTTCAGCGCTCCGTAGGGTCGGGTATTGATCCTGCCAGATATCCAAACCTTGCACAAGCACTGTCGCCGGAGGAACTCATATCAGAGGGTGGAAAAGGACGTCAATGGTTCTGGTCAGAGCATCAAGATGAACCGATCTGGAACACCTTCCCGGCAAGGCTTCCTGATGTTGATGACGAAGATACTGAGCATCTACTTTGGAAATGCGTAGGAACCGACGGCCCTATTTGCTCGGACCGGGTCTACCGCACTCTTAACAAGGACGCTGGCGAAGAATCTTTTCACGCGGTTCCTGTTCTTCGGCGATCACGACAGTTCATCTTTGATGCGCGGCAAATTTCGAAGCCCTTTATCACCAAGCAAGGGCGCCATCTCTTAGCAGGGATGCTCTTCAGGGCCGAGATACCTACCGAGATCCGAGAAATGATTTGGGCATATATGAAGGAGCCGCCGTCGCCTGTAAAACCCAGTTACCTAACAGGCCTTGAGATTGCTGCCGCTTACGCCCCCTTTCCCAGAGTTCCGGAGCCTTGCCAGGAGTGCAAGGAGAGAAGAGTGAGACGGCGAGACAAGAGCATAAAGGAAACGTGCCTTGAAAACACCATTTACGTTTGGAACCTTCCTCTGCGCCTGTTTCACGTTCTGCACCAGGTGGGAAAGACAGGATGGTGGCCCTGTAAGGAGGGCCTCGAATGTTCGGGGCATCATGACGATGACGAGTGGCGCGTGGAGAATCAACAACAGCTGTTCAACTGGATCGACGACTTCAACATGGAGCGCAACGAACGGTTTACGGAGCTCATCGATACGGACTACGGCCCGGCAGAATCCATCACTGAGAGCCCGAATGAAGACGAAGCGAGACTTAACAGGCTGTTTTCAACAAACGGACCGTTTGAGGACGCAGCAGAACAGCGCAAGATGAAGGGCGGCCTCTGCAGCCCTCCCAGCGTCATGGCGCACAAGGCAGCAGTAGTTGGAGCATGGAGAGAAGGGAGAGAAAGTGGAATCGCGACGGAGGAGGTTCAATGGGCGCTGGGACGTAACTTGGTCGAGCAGGCCAAGGCTGAAGACGCAATGAGGAGGTTGTGGCATCTCACCATCCGTCACTGTTGGTTTTGTCGAGGGTAAGCAAAGAAGACCATTTCCGAATCAGCTTGCTGACTATTTAGACGTCCACCGGGTTCTCAAGATGTTCGAATTCAATTTCCACCTTTGATGGCTACTTCGTCAGGTTCAGATTGGGATTCAGACTCAGACTCGGACTCGGAATAGGTACTGAGGCATGGCAGAGGATAGGATTTGAGGTCTCTTCACTATACATACGTCTGAATTTGCAGCTCTTCTTGTTTGGAGCTTGTACCAGAAGCGATTATCTGCCAAAATCATGCAAAGACAAGAACCAAAATTTCACTCATGACACCCGGAGATCATCTGCCAGACTCCCACTGATCTTCTACTGATGGCTTTTTGAGACCTCTCCTGTAATGCGGTGACGAATTCTGCACATCATTTCTACAAGCTTCTCAAAATATCTTGTCCCACAGGTAATATCGCCAGCAGCAGTCTGTTAAGAAAAAGAGAACATAAACTCCACCAATGGTCGGAACCTGTCCTGATCGGAACGGGGCTATTTTGTAATTCACCCGAGTCGCCACCCAGATGCGTCAATGCATGAAGCACCTCTCCACATGCTGAAACGGGGCTAGATTTATCATGATTCTCGACGGGATTCTTGAGTCAGCGAGTCGGCTGTAAAGACAAAGACGCCCGAGTTTTGCCCCCTGGAGAAGCGGGATATGTTCGGCCGATGTTCCTGGATCTAGATCTATAGATAGACTTAAACATCCCCACTGGAGCCTCCGAGAAGCGCTAAAATCAAAGCCAGAATCAGAGTTCTTTGCTATTCGTTGTGGATATTCATTGCGACTTAGACTACACCATGGCCCTCACCTTGGAAACGGCTGGAAAGATTCCCGCCAACGCCCCTTACTATGATCTTGGCCACCACACAAGGCCAATCACCACCAACAGTCAAGACGCCCAGGAATGGTTCAACCGGGGCCTCATCTGGGTTTATTCCTTCAACCACAGAGAAGCGGCCGCCTGCTTTGAGCAGGTCATCAAGCATGATCCAGAGTGTGCCATGGGCTATTGGGGCGCCGCCTTTGCCTCGGGGCCCAACTACAACAAGGTCTGGATGGCCTTTGACGAGAGAGATCTAAAGCTTTCTCTCAAGAAATGCTACGACTATTCTCGAAAGGCCAAGGAACTTTCCTCCGCGGCTACTCCCGCGGAACAGGGTCTTATCGAGGCTCTCCAGCATCGATTTCCAAGCACCGAGCCACCCAAAGATTTCACACCTGCTGTTCTGGCGTACGCCGATGCCATGAGACAGGCTCATCGTCGCTTTGGTGAGGGTGATTTGGACGTCATTACCCTCACGGCTGATGCATTGATGAACACGGCGCCATGGAAGCTCTACGAGGCCATGACCGGAAAGCCCAACCTGGAGACACCCGTCCTGGAGGTGCACGATGTGCTCGAGCGCGGCCTGGAACTTCCAGGCGCAAAGAAGCACCCCGGGATCCTTCACATGTACATCCATCTAGTCGAGATGTCCAATACCCCAGAAAGAGGCATCCTGGCAGCCGACCACCTTCGCAACCTCGTTCCCGATGGCGGCCACATGGCTCACATGCCAAGTCATATCGACGTGCTTGTTGGAGACTACCGTCGAGCCCTGCACACCAACCTCGCCGCCACGATTGCCGACGACAAGTACTACGCCCGAGAAGGCGGCAAGAACTTTTACTCGTTTTACCGCATGCACAACTATCACTCGTTGATCAATGGGGCCATGATGGCGGGTCAAGCCCGTGAAGCCCTGGAGGCTACAGCACGTATGGAAGCTACCATCACAGAGGATATGCTCTTGGTCGAGTCCCCCCCGCTGGCGGATTGGCTCGAGTATTTCAAGTCTGTTAGGGTGCACGTTCTTATCCGGTTTGGAATGTGGGAAGAGCTCAAGAAGCTTCCCCTCCCGGAGAATAAGGAGCTCTACTGTGTCACGCTGGCTTCGGCGCATTACGGCAAGGGAATCGCGTGGGCTGCCACTGGTAATGTTGAGGAGGCCGACAAGGAGCGCGAGCTCTTCCACGAAGCCCTCAAGCGTGTTCCTGCCACACGACTCATCTTCCCCAACAAGGTTTCCGATGTATTCCAGGTCGCCGTGGCGATGCTTGACGGGGAGATTGAGTACCGACGCGGCGACTACAAGCGAGCTTTCGAAAGCCTACGTCTAGCAATCGAGAGAGATGACTCGCTGGTGTACGCGGAACCCTGGCCCTGGATGCTTCCTGCTCGCCACCCATACGCGGCCCTCCTGCTTGAACAAGGACACGTCGAGGAAGCGGCACAGATTTACGCCGAGGACCTGGGACTGGACGACAAGCTTGTTCGAGCTTTGCGTCACCAGAACAACATCTGGGCGCTCCATGGATACCACGAATGTCTGGTCCGCCTCGGACGCACAGCTGAGGCGCGCATCATCCAGACACAGCTCGCCATTGCTGCAGCGGGTGCAGACATTGAAATCAAGTCTTCTTGCTTCTGTCGGCTGGGGACGATGGAGAATGGAAAACAGAGTTGCTGCAAGTAGAGGATTTGGTCTGAACTGGGAGAGCAAAAGTACCTTTTCTGGGGGAGGGTTTCTCATTCGTACATCGAACCATGATGTTCATTACGCGGTCGAGAAGTATCTTCTTGCTAGATAGCCGCTAGGAAAATATGTAACTGGAGAGAAGAATAGCAACAAATTGATCGAGTTTTTAAAACCTAGGTACACTTCAGCAGACGATACCTTGTAGCTACGAACACATTTTAGGTAATCAGCCTTCTACTTAGTATACCCCTGGAGTTCGTCACTTACCAAATAATTAGGTTCCATAAACTCGAGTCTTGTGTGCTAAACTACCGCATTGTTTCCAATTGATCGTTTCACTTCCGTTCTCAGGGAGAGGATGAGTGACGGCTGTGCCTGGCTTTTTAAACAAGAGGAAAGACAGGTGGGTCAAGAAGAGACAGTTCGACTATTCTATATGCGTAATAAAGCAAGTCTATATCTGCACCTCTATTGTCCTCCAGCCATCGCCATCTATTCATCCTTGCGAAGCTCAGGGCCAGGATTGACATGTGCCGCCTCCACCGCCGCTGCAGCCTTGTTCTGGTCTTCGTAGACCTTCTGAACCGTCGGTCGAGCCTCCATGCGCTTCATCCAAGCCCCAACTTTGGGGAACTTCTCATAAAGGTCCTCTCCTCCGAACCTGGGAGCCCAGCGCTGCCAGGCCACAAACGAAAGATCCGCAAGCGTGCACTTGTCACCGACGAGCCACTCCTTGTCGCCCAGTGCTCTCTCTAGAACGCTGTTGACTCGGTGAATCTCCTTGACGTAGCGGTCGATGGCGCTCTGCACCTTCTCGGGGTGGAATTTGGTGAACCAGGAGGCCTGCCCGTAGTAAGGGGCCTGGCCCGAGACTTGAAAGAAGAGCCACTGCTGGATTTCATGCTTCTGCTGAAAGTCGGAGTAGCCAAGCTTATGGTCCTTGTCGTATTGCTCAATGATGTAGTTGACGATGGCTCCAGACTCCCAAAGGGTCAGGCCGGTGTTTGGGTCCTCAATCGCGGGCAGGCGTCCGTTGGGACAGAGGGACAGGTATGGTTCCTTCTTGACGTCGGTGAAGTTGACGAATCTGGTCTCGTATGGGATTTCCAGTTCCTCCATGACGAGGGCAACTTTCCAAGGGTTAGGCCCATATTGGTGCGAGTAAAGAACGATGGGCTGCATTGTGACAAATGACTGATGTTGAATAGAGTGAAATGTGTATCCTGACCCGAGACATCATGAGCACGAATCGTCATGTCTTATACTCTTTCGATATGTTATGTGATTCAAGACACGGATCAATTAAGTCATTATCCCGAGCTCGTTTCACCTCCTATTACATTTCCCTGTCTATTACTCACATCGGGGATCTCCATGTGGGCCGTGGAGACATCGGCGACCAGATCCACTCGGTCCCGGGGACCTGGGCGCTGATATCACCACACGAGACAATAAGGAGGCGACTAATGTGCCTCTGAAGCACTATTGTGAGTTAGCAACCGCTGTGATGACTTGGGTAGGGCTGTTAAAAATTCGAGAGGATTGAAGAAAAAAGCGCATCGACTGCGCCTTCTAATGTCCCTGATCTCTAGTATTACCATCATGCCCATGGTCTCTCATTCCCAGAGTCCGCAAGTGGCCGATGGCAATTCCGAACTTGTTACTATTTCTCACTTCACCCATCGGGATAAGATGCCATCGCATTCTGATAGTGAAGGCCTTCAGGTCGACACTTCAAATGCACCCGAGGTTGCTCACCTCTATAACCAGTAAAAGGCCTACTATAGCCCACTAGAATACCAACAGCAGGAACCGAAACCAGAATTTAAAAAAAGTCGACTGCCATTTGGTCTCGGTATCTGACTTTCGGGCTCCTCATCGGCATCCTGACCGCCATCGTCGTAGGTGCAGGGGCCGGTAGAGGATGTGCTGCCGCGCTGGGCAACTGTCACGCGTAAGCCTATCTGGACTGCGAGGGTACAGAGAACTTTTATTGATGATTCTCTTAGGCAGCGACTCAGATTATTAATAATGCCAAGAGTACTCCGAGGCAGCACCCATCGAGACCACCATATCTCCCTCCCTTGAGCCTAATAACACATCGTCAGAGAATAATATAGACCCTTACGTCCTAAGATAAGTAGTGGCTATAAAAAGGCTAGAGTTTAAATACCCTTAGGACTTTTAATAGAAGATAGTTTTAAAGTCTAATAAGGGCTATAAGCTTTCTTAGTATTATAATATAAATAACGTTAACGTACTTGATAAGCAAGTGTCTCAGACAAGCAAGTATCTCAAAAATCCCTTAACTTTCATCATTACCATTTGATCAATTAATTCTTGACCGCCCAGTATATCATAGAATAATTATCAAGCTAGAATGCTTCTTACTCTTCAGGCCCTTCAAAATAACCCGAGATTAAGTCTTCGGCGCGCCGCAAGCATATATACAGTCTCTTAGAAGACCCTTAGCCGCCGGCAGAAGGGCATCCAATCTCGACGCGATACTATCCAGAAATCACGTCGGCTATCTAATCTAGAGGAACAGATCCTTATTCACTTTATTCTCGACCTAGATTCACGAGGATTTCCCCCCCGGCTTCGTGGTATAAAAGAAATAGCTAATCAATTGCTTGCCGACCGCGACGCGCCACCAGTTGGCACGCATTAGGCTTCAAACTTCATTAAGCGACACCCAGAGCTTAAGACGCATTTTTTTCGGAAATATGACTACCAGAGAGCCAAGTACGAAGATCCAACTATTATCCATAACTAGTTTCGGCTTATGGCGAATA
>SSHR01001646.1:0-17210 GCA_006518225.1 Fusarium neocosmosporiellum
TTGGATTGACCGCAACGCTGGTAACACTCCAAAGCCATGGTCCAGGCATCGGCGGTTGCAACTCTGATGAATGCACACAAGTCTTCAACTAAGCTAAACATTTCAGCTTTTGATCCCAAAACCACTACCAAGGCTCTACAGTTGCCGGTCGTCAATGCTCTCTTGGTGGAAACACGGAGCTTGCCGACTCTCTCAACTGACCACTCTTGCAACCAATTAGCCGTCCCCAAATAATCATGATTGCCTCGCTCATCATCGCTCAGGGGCCTTCTATTGGTAATATCTCGATAAATCCGGACAGTACCACGCAGGGGCCGAGTCTCGGGACATCTCTCGCAAACGTCATTGTACATCGGGAACAGAAGCCGAGACGTCGGCCCAGATAGCCTCACTTGACCACCTTCAGTCTAGTCTCTGACGTCAGACAAGACCCTTGATCTGGAATTTGATTCCCGAGAAGAAATACCCGGTTCACGGGCCGACGGACTCTTGCTCGTGTGCGCATAACGCGCCCGTGGTGAGCTGCTCTGCCTCCTCGGTTGGCTTTAGGGCGTTCCCCTCGGTCCACTTGCCGTCACTTCCTAACCCTAGAACGCCGGGGAAGCGGGGAAGCTTGCATTGCCGAGATCACCAAGTTGGCTAAAGATATGAAGATGAAAGTGTTTTCAGATCTCAGTGTGAAGGAACCTCGTGGTGGTTTACGGGCCATCCTCCTAGAACAGGCATCAAGGCCACCCATGCTACCTGGCCAAAGAGCAACATACAACACACGACTTTCTAGACTTTGAACGAGTGAAAAATACCGAAACTGCACGCACGTGAGAGGAAGCCGAGAGAGGCCAGGGGTATTCTACGCCAACCAACCACAGCCATGTTGGACGAACCTTGCATTTGAGATAACCCCTCAAACAGCCACCTCCATCAGCGTTCTTGTCTCTCTTCTCTTGCCTTCATTAGGGCTAAGAACCTGGACATTCATGAGTGGCCATGATCATGTGGTTCCCACTTGTCTTTCTTGACCTCTGGCTTCTTTAAAAGGTCCTCTTCAATCTGCTTGAACCTCATGAACCAGCTCCAAACGTCAAACTCGAAACGATACCAAGCAACTCTATTTTAATAGAGCTACTCCTCCACCTCCAAGGCCTGCTGCCTTGTCATTTGCCCCCGGATTTCCACCGATCTACCTATCCCCATCCCCCACATCTCACCCTGCTTCATCCACGACCACTCCACCATCGTCCCGTCTTACTCCCCTGTCCTGGTCCAATTCTGCAATCATGGCGGCCATGGCATCTGGAAACACGTTCAAGATGGCCCTCGACAAGGGCGCGGGATCAAGCCTCGGATACTGGCAAATGACACCCAGTGCCAACATCTCACGGATGCTGGCTCGCGTCCCTGGGTGTGATTGGATCTTGCTCGACTGTGAACATGGTGATCTTGACGGTAAGATCGGTTCAGTACCAACCTCAGATTAGACTGACGAGTTACAGACAGGGACATGCGAGAATGCGTTCCTGCTATTGCCTCTGCCGGAGCATCACCCATTGTTCGGATCCCCAGCACAGAACCATGGCTAATCAAGCGTGAGCTCTGCCTCCATCTACCATTTGCCTCTGCTAACCATTTACAGGCGCCCTTGATGCTGGTGCACACGGCGTGAGTATACTCCCGCCTCTAACCAAAGATGAATGAGTCTCATGGCCCTCATAGATACTAGTTCCTCTGCTTCGAACTGCACAAGAAGCAAGGGAAATTGTCAAGGCGGCAAAATTCCCACCAATGGGTATTAGAGGGTTTGGTTCACCGTACGCCATGGATCGATTCAATCCCATGCCGACTTCAGACGAGTACCTGCAGCAGGCTAATGACAGCCTATTAACTCTTGTCCAAATCGAGACGCGGTCAGCACTTGACAACTTGGACGAGATTGCGGCTATTGAGGGCATTGATCTCCTGTTTGTAGGGCCATTCGATCTCGGTCAGCAGACTCCCGCGTTATAATGCCAGCTCTACTAACTTTCCGTAGGCAACAGCATCGGCCATCCCATAATCAATGGTGAGATCAAGCCCGAGTTGCGAGCAGCCATCTACCGGGTTCTCGAAGTGAGCCACAAGGCAGGCAAAAAGTGCGGTATCTACTCAGGTTCAGGAGAGCGAGCCAGGGAGTATATCGAAGCTGGCTTTGACATGGTCCACGTCGGGTCAGACCACACAATACTGGAGCTTGCCATGATCAATGAGATGCGCATTGCCCAAGGGAAAGCGGAAGGGGAGCGGCGACTCTCATACTAACCAACAGAGCATCACAAGGCAAGCCCTTGATCAGTGAGGGCAACAAGCTGGTACGTATGCCCTACTATCCTTAATGACGCGACGTCTCCCAAGTAACCGCCCAGGCCCAACCGCGGCGAGCTATGGATATTACTTTCGCATGGGACCCCACGCCCCTAATACCTTGCTCGTGTTCAGACAATCGGCTGACTCTCTGTAGCTTATTGTCTGTGCCAAACTCGCACGCGCGTGACTCCTCTGCTAGAAGTGCTATATACATGGGGTATTCTCTGTGAGACTTGGCGTGATCAATCCACGTTTGATTATTGAGCCCTGGGTGGGCACTGGGTTTTCGCAGACAAAGGCTTGTAGCGTTGAAAATTGAAGATGACGGTCGTTAAACTTACGACAAGACGCTATGCAAGTTTTGCAATCAGCTGGGATGATAGGAAACAGCGATGAATTGAGTGAGAGTATGTGACCCGTAAGGCATAATGCCTCCAAGTGTGGCCTCCCCGATGATCGCTTCCCGCCACATGCCGTTGTCAGATACTTGCAGGCTCCCCAGCCTCCAGAACCCTTCTGAGGTACTCTGCAGCATCTGTGAAATCTCTTTTCACTGCTAAATCGAGAGGTGTTTTGCCATGGGAGTTTCGAGCTCGAGGGTTGGCCTTATGTTGAAGCAGCACCTTGACCATCTGCAGGTAGACACCGTCTTTATCATCAGCTCGAAAAAAAAGTGTAGTGTAGTGGTGTTCGCTTTTGATTATCTTCGATGTTTGGGTCTGCGTCCTCTGAGAAGAGCAGCTCCATGCTTTCCAGTTGCTGAAAAGCTGCTGCAAGATACAGTGCTGTGCGGCCGAAATTGTCCTTGAAGTTGACGGCCGCGGAGCGAGCCTTGGGGTCTAGATTTTCCAATGCGCCCAGGAGAATTTTCATGACAGGGCCGCCCTTTGAGTGTTTAGCGGCAGAATGCAAAGGCGTTTGACCATAAGACTTGTTTGGGACGTCGACTTTTGCTCCACGATCGACAAGAGACTGGGTCGAAGCAACATTCCCCCGGCTTACGACGTACTCTAGGGCTGTAGAGCCGCTAGGAGATGTTGAATTGACGTCTGCACCCGCCTCGATCAACTCATGAACAGCTTGCGGCTTCGACTTGTCGCAGGCCAACATGAAGGGAGTGCGGTGGAACTTGTCCACTTTCTCTCTTTCGGCGGATAGTTGGAACACTTTCCGTATCATGGCCGAGCCGCTTTCATGGTATAGAACCGCAAGATGAAGTGAAGTCCAACCGCGAATGTCTGGCTCGTCGACGGTCTTCCGAAGAATTTCCACCACTTCCTCATGTCCAGGAATGACTGCCCAGTGGATCGGTAGACGCCCATTGTGGTCTCTCAGGTTAGAAACGGACTCCGTTCCCCGGTCCTCTTTCCAGGGGAAATTTCGTTCCGAATGGATGTATGCATAGATGAACTCGGGATTGTTGCTGCCGGCTGCCATGTGCATTGGGGTTGCTCCATCAAGCCCCCGAGCATTCAACTTCCAATTGATCCTCCATTTGATCCTCCAATTGCTTCTCCAATGTATCCTCAGATCTTCTCGGTATGTGCCCCGACAAAGATAGTGTACCGGAGTGAATCCATTAAGACTCTTGAGATTAGGGTCAGCGCCCATCTCTGCAAGAGCCTTGATGGCTGCTTGGTTTCTTGTGGCCGCAGCTCAGTGTAGAGGAGTCCAATCGCAAATATCTCTCTCGTTGATAGCGTTCCATACTTCTTCGCCGCAGGCTTTGTTCCAATTAGTGCTAGAATCCATGGCCTTAAAGTGCAGTTCGGTGAGGCCAAAATAGTCTGGAAAGCTGTCTTGGGAAGCAACGTTGTCTTGCCAAATAAAGCCAGCCAGCTTTCGGATCTGATCCAACTTGATTGGGCGCCCTTGCCTCTCATAGAGTCTGAGGAGGTGTGCGAAAAAGTCTGGCCGATGTTTGGACGCTTGCAACCTCTCGCAGATCATCTGTACCTTGGAGTTTATAAACGACGAACCAACTTCAAATGTCTCCTGTTTCATCCTGTCATCCAAATCACGGATGTATTCCACCATGAACGCGGTGCCCCAGCCACGAATTTTCTCAGCGGTTAGAGGTAAGCGCTGTGTTTGTCGCCAAAACTCCAGATATGTTTCATTTACAGCCCACCAATCTTGATTCCGACGCCGCTCTTCACCACTTTCAATTTGCAAATCAAGCAAGGGTCGGGGGAAGGGGAGTTTCTCTGTGATGCTCAGGGGCGCGATCACGCTGAGGCAGGCCTCTTGCGTAGTTCCGTAGCCAAGGCGGCCAAATTCTGCAGCCAGTGAAGTCATTTCCTTGGTGACCAGTGCCCTTGGGGGATGATCCAACTTGGTAAAGGCGGTTGCTTCTCTGGTTGCGACCTCTGTCCGTGATGTTGTGGGCAGGGTTTTGGCCGCCGAGATGAGGAAGGAGAAAAGAAGGTCCTTGGCAAAGAGCTTTTCCAAAGAGTCATTGGATTCTATCGCGAGTATTCCTCTCCGCTTGTCTTTTCTTTCAGCGTCTCAGGGTAAAAAAGTTCCGAAAAAGCCGTTGCCTTGTGCTCTTGCTTTGAGATTGGAAGCGAGCTAGACCGTAACCAACAACTCTATTGTCGTCAACGCGGATTGCATCCCATCTGGAGTCTGGTTTAAGAATTTGATCGAGTTCGTTCCTCGTCTCTTTCTCTGGATCAAACTTCCTCTTCTGGGGCACTCTTGACTGGATGCCTTGATCATCGACTGGCACCTCAGTGTTGTCCTCACCATGGAATCGCATCACCTCTTGAATCTCAGCAAGAGTCTGGAATGTCTCTGGTGCCCACCAACGAAGATCTTGAATCAGCTGGTCGGTCTTCTCTGCGTCTGTCGAACCAAAAAGTCTGATGCCCAAGCCAGAATTCATTGTCTTCTGGCGAAGCAAGTCGTTGTTTTCATCGTTCAAGTCGAACTTGGCCTGATCATCCTTTGATCGACTCTCTTCTTTCTTCTTGGCAGTAAACAGACAGAGCGACAGAACCGATTCGAGTTGATCTGCCAACACCTTCCATGCGCCGTCTTTGACAGTCAGAGAGATGTTGACGTGGCATTGTGACTCATCCGACTCGGAGTCACTGTAAACAACCGGAAGTTGCCATGCCCATGCTTCCTTGGGATCTCCCGAACCAAGAGGGAATAGAACGCTCATGATCTTTTCCATTGCCGTCGCAAGATTGATCGCCTCGGTAGCGCTTGCACCTTTGAATTGGGCCAGCCTGGTGAGATTCCATCGCGTTTCAAACACTTGCTGAGCTCTAGAATGGGATGATTGACGAATTTTCAAGAAATCCTGGTGATCGACATCGCCTCCAGTTGTGAGACTCCATGACAAATGCTTTTGGCTTTCAAGAGTCATATTTCCTGCCTGTGCCAGATCTCGGGGGTCTTGCTTTGCCCGTTGATGTGTGCCCCCCTGTTTGGCATTGTTGACGGGGGCAGAGCCTTGGTTGGGGCCTGTCGGAGATGCCTCTGAGCCTGTTCTTGCGTTTCGTGAAGGATTCAAGAGAGTCAGTGCCCACGCCAAAGTATCAAGCTCGAAACCTGATGTCAGCTTCTCTTGCCGAGGAGGAATCGCAAGCCCTCTTCGCACCCATGCCCTGATCGCCGTCATGATTCCAACAACGCCAAGTTGCGCCAGAGTTGCCGCCGAGTTCATGCCTCTGAGGCCAATGAATTGAACGATGAAGCCAACCAGACCGGTGCAGATGCCAACGACTGTAAAGGGCTCCAGTGCTTGCGCTTGGGAAGTATGGCAACGTCGAGACATGGTGACAACGTCCCGAGGCGCGTCAGGAAAGGTTGCAAAAGGCTCGAATACTTGGTCGCCCACGGTCTGCTTCTGTTGAATCCAGGCAATTCGCATCTCATACTTGTCATTCTTCTTGTAGTGAGTTTCTCGTGTGCTGCTTTCGACGACGGTGCCACAAAGAAATACACCGAGGGCAAGCAGGAGTGTGCCACTGGTAGCCAAGGGAAATGCATAATCGTCAACGCGCTTGTCATCCTTTCGGAACTTGTCCCTGATAGTCGGATGGTACGTGATTATGCCAAAGAAGACCAGGACACACAGCTGTAAGAGGGCTCCCACCGAGGTGAATACCCATAGTTCTTTGCGGTTGTTGTTGTGGTTCTGCAGATTCAATATGATGTTTGGGGCATCAGAGCCCATGTTTCGAATGACATAGATAGCTTCATTGAGAGCCTGTTCAGGGACGGTCTCCAGCTCGATACCACGCTCGATGGAGACATCTCTGGTGCCCGGCGACGGCGAACTTGCAAAAACTGGATACTCGATATTAGTCACCAACCCTATCTCGATTCTCTTTATCGTTGAAGTTGTGTGGCTTACCCTTGTGGAAGATTCTTGACATTTTGCTTGTACTTGGAGGTGGCGGATCGTGAGAAGGCGAAGCTTCACCACGGGGTGGGTCACCATCCAGTCTATGTAGCAGCTTCTTGTCCCCCTTGCACGCCTCTTCTAGAGTAACCACCTTATATCGAGTTTCTTGGTTGGTTCTTGTTTCGAAGGAGTAATAGAGATGAGATATATAAACTCCCACACCGGAGTTGTTGATCCCCGGCATCGCACAATTGTCTGGCCATTGTACAGTTCACAAACTTCTTTGGATGTTGATGACATCAGCTCCATCTCGGCAGCCGACATGTTCTCCCTGGCTCTTCCGATAACATCTTTCAACCAAGCCGGTCCACCGACGCGGATCGCACTGACGAGGATGGTGATGATGCCCAGAGGGGCCATGGCAAGGAGAACACAGTCTTCCCAGCCCAGCGCTTGGCTCATGAATTGCATAGTTGCACGCTCACCGAAAAGAGCAAGAAGACTGTAAGCGGTCCGGTTAGATAACTGATATGATTGCAAAGATGCGTGGATAAGTACTCACGGTGCTAGGTCCGTGAACAGATTATTGGCAAAGTCATCCCAGGGGTCCGCATGGGCAACTTCCACCATGCAGCCCAGGATGAGACTGAGCCATTTCGAATGATAGGGCATGTTCTAGTTGGTCCCAAGCTGGCATAAGCTAGAAAGGAGACTAAATGGTACAGAGACCACGCTTCTTAGGTTGGAGTTATGCGATGAGTTGGTCTTTTGCGGTTGTGGAAGATGGCCTTTTGGGCAGCCAGAGCGTAGAGTGCGGGAGACCAGTTTATCCCGCTTCACTAGGCAGCAATTTATGACCATGCAGCTCCGCGGCTCTATCCTTTGGCTGATTGGGTTGCAGTTGGTGGTGGCTGTAATATGTGGTTGAAACATCCAATAGAATTCGTGATCTCACAGCCTGCTGTTCAGCTGAGAGACTTGCATAGATGCCAAGAAACTCGATGATTGTAAAGCCCTGTCACCTCGGAAATGGTTGCAGAAGCCAGTTAGATATCTTCACGGGGCAAGTCAACCCTTGGTGAAATGCCGTAGACAGCCTCGGGTGCTTTATAACCGAAACACTCTATCGCTTTGTCAAAAAGAAATAGTTACACGGGAAAGGGTCTGTCAGCGTGCACTTTCTCAGTCTGGTTGCTCAAAGCAGAAAACGGTCGGTGGCAGCATCTATTCCTCCCAGAGTACATGATCCAACTATGCTACCCTTGAAACTAAGCCCCCAATCTACTCCTCGCAGCTACTATTCTGCTAATTACATCTGGTATCTTTGGACAGTCATAGGCTCCTCCTCGGCTACCTGACCCTGCTGCCTATCAAGCTTCTTATTCTGCCGCCAGTACACCCACATGATAACACCAGTAATAGGCAAGCATGCAACATACAGAAGCACAATCGCCAAGAATCCGCGCGTATACTTAGGTGCATCACTCTCCCGGAATAGTTGCTTTCCTGCCAATCCACCAGCGTTGCTTCCAATCACCGCCAGGGCGAGACCAATACTGCGCTTCTCGGCTGATCGAACGTTGATGCTCAGCCAAGCATCGTTGAGGCCTTGAGACAAGACGTTTCCACTGCTCAGCATGTGAACAGAGAGTACTTGGTCCATTTTCCTTTGCTCACAGATCCGAACAAAGCGCCGCCAAAGGTGATGCTCCAGAGGAAAGCGACCATGCACCAGAGTCCACGTTGCTTCGTCTTATCCGACGCCCAGGCGATGGCAAAGCTGAGAAAAACAACCAGAAAACTGCTAACGGAGTTTAGCAAGTTTGCGTGAATCTTGCTAAATCCCAAGCTTCTAATAATAGTCGGTCCATACAGCTGGAGACCACCCTTAGGAGCAAGAGCTGCCAGGTTGAGAACCAGATGGAGCCACAACCTGTAGTCTGTGAGAGCTTGAAAGACGCCGCGGAAGGTGACTTGAGCCTTTGCTTCGGACTTGGATGCGTCTTCTCGGAGGACGCGGTCGTGCATGATTTCGCGTTGTCGAGGTGTGAAGAGGTCGAACCGGCCGTGAATGGGCTTCGTGTGAGCGGGTGATCGAGGGAGGAGCAAGACGAAGACGAGAAAGACCAAGAGTGTGAAGGCGCCCTCGACTGGTAATAAGTGAGCGAGGAACAAGCGAGAATAAGGAAAGCCGCGTACTGATGAATAGCCATTGCCAGCCAGCGTAACCAGCTATGCCTCCCATCTGAAGAACACCCGCAGCGATCAGCGAGCCAGTAGCGGTGGCAAAGTAGTTTCCAAAGTAAAAGATGGAAGTCCGTAAAGCCAGTTCCTTTTCACGATAGAACAAGGCTAGCATGTACTGCCCACCAGGGATGAAACCAGCCTCGAAGAACCCCAAAAGAAAGCGCGTTGCCAGAAACGAAGGCATATCCGTGATCCACGCCTGGGTCAGGGCAATGGTTCCCCAGACCAGGACTTGACCCGTCAACCAGATTGGGGCGCCCAGTCTCTGAAGAACGAGATTGGAAGGAATCTCGGCAATGATGATGCCAGCGCTCATCAACTGGTCTCCGAGGTTAACGTCGTCCTTTGTAATTCCAAGGTCGGCCGTCAGGGTGTCGGTCAGGGCGTTGCCAATGTTGCTTCGATCGAGCTGGAGGGCGAAGAAGCCGAGAACGAGAAGGGGCATGAGCGTTAGGTCAAGTCTGTGATGGTTAGCGTGATGATTCCTGTGACTGCTTTTCCTCGACCTACTTCAATACAACGGCTCTCTCGGCCTCGGTCCAAGTGACTTCAGAGACGTGGCCACCATCCTCAAAGTCCTGCTCCGCCTTTGCATCATGGCTAGGCTCCATGGTAGGCTTATCTTCCAAAGTCATGTTTGTAGTTGAAGTAGATGGATCCAGCTGGTGAATTGCTCTCCAGTCAGAGTTCCTCCAGGCTCTTTATATCCCCATCACCACGACAGATAACTCCCAAGCCATCAAACGACAACCATGAGAGCGCTCGCACGCAATCTAGTACCGTTATCGCGTATCTTTACCCGTCGGGAGTCGTTGCGTGGTGATCGTGACTAGATCATGGGAAAGCGAAGTCAAAATGTCGGAGGTGAGCGTCGGCGATGAGCGAAATGTGGGGTTTCGGAGGTGTCGCCGATAGCTTCATGAGAGGCGATAGAGTAGATGCAGGGTCCAGGTTATGATACAGCTGAGCACGTCATTCTTGTTATTTTATTCCCTTCGTGTTTTGTCTCTTTCTGATCTTCTTGTCGTGACAGAACGCGAAGCCCCAACCTCAATCTCGTCCCCTCATCACACAATGTCCAAAGATCCCACTAAGCCCAACATCGTGCTCATCCTTGCCGACAATCTCGGCTGGGGAGAGCTAGGCTGCTACGGCGGCGGCGTCCTCCGCGGTGCCGCGACTCCTCGCATCGATAAGCTCGCGATCGAAGGTCTCCTCCTGCACAACTTCAATGTCGAGAGCGACTGTGTGCCAACTCGCTCGGCCCTTATGACTGGCCGACATCCCATACGCACGGGATGTCGTCAATCTGTGCCTGCCGGGTTCCCTCAGGGATTGACAAGATGGGAGCGCACGCTGCCGGAATGTCTCAAGCCGCAAGGATATGCCACGGCGCATCATGGCAAGTGGCATTTGGGTGACATTCCCGGTCGGTACCCTTCAGACCGTGGCTTTGATGAGTGGCTTGGCATCCCGCGAACGACCGACGAGAGCCAGTTTACTTCTGCGTTGGGATACACGCCTGAAGTCGCCGAGCTCCCATACATCATGAAGGGTATCGCAGGCCAAGACTCGGAGAACATCTGTGTCTACGACCTGGAGAAGAGGCGACTGACTGACGAGATGCTCGTCGATCAGTCCAAGGATTGGCTGTCGCGTCAAGTCGAGGCTGAGAAGCCCTTCTTCCTCTATCACCCTCTCGTCCACCTGCACTTCCCAACTCTTCCCCATCGCGACTTTGAGAGAAAGACAGGGCAGGGCGAGTTTGCCGACTCGATGGCCGAGATGGACTATCGTGTCGGCCAGCTCATCGACCACCTCGACAGCCTCGGCGTCCGCGACAACACAGTCCTCATCTTTGCATCAGACAATGGTCCCGAGTTTCGACCACCGTACAAGGGCACCGCCGGTCCATGGTCAGGAACCTATCACACCGCCATGGAGGGTAGTCTGAGAGTTCCCTTCATCATCCGATGGCCAGGCCACGTGCCCACGGGCGTCACCTCCAACGAGACAGTCCACGTGACCGACATCTTCACCACAATCCTCGAAATCGCCGGCGCGGAAGTCCCCTCAGACCGTCCCATAGACGGCATAAGCCAAGTCGCCTTCTTCAAAGACCCATCAACCACAAAGTCACAGCGCGAAGGGTTCCTCTTCTACATCAAAGACGAGCTGCGCGCAGTCAAGTGGAAGGACTGGAAGCTGCATCTAATCTGGGAGCCCAAGGTGAACCAGTCGTCTGGGAAGCTCGAGTCGCCGTATCTGTTCAATGTCGTGCGGGATCTCAAGGAGGAGACGGATATCCTGGCGTACAATACTTGGGTCATGCAGCCGGTCATGAAGTTGAGGGCAGAGTTTGAGAAGAGTTTGAAGAATGATCCCGCGCCGCCGGATCCTCTCAAGGGTCTTTAAGAATAGACTTGTAGTTGCAAAATGTGTATTGCCAATGTCACTTCCAATGATGTCACTCCGTCTATTGTACAACCTTGTCAGTCATATCCAGTTCATTCCATACCCAACTACCTATGCCTGGGCCCAGTAAGTCCCTATGCTGTGTCTCTAGGATTGATCAAATATCCACGGATCGAGGTTCGGCGGAGTCGTGGTCCACAAGGTAGCAGTATCATCCAAGTCCAACGGCGCAATCACGTCGTGAGCAAGTAGAAACTCGTGTGAAATAACCGAGGTCATTCCGTTGGACGGGGAAGCCAATTCAGCCATGGAAGCTGCCAACTCCTCGAACCGATCGCGATACGAGGCCCCAGGAGGATAGCGCTCAGCCATTCCCCAAAGAACAGTCGAACACATGGTCACCCGCTTCTCCAAGTCGTTCGCGTCAAAGACTGAGCCGTTGACTCGCAGAGTCTTGATACAGTGAACGAGTGCTACGCCCGATCGGAAGAGGTTGGGTATAGTTCGCCAGTAGAATCGCAGTTTGCCTTCCTTGAAGCCCGCTTTGTATAACTCGATGCTCCGGGAAGCGTATTGAGCGAGATCTCTCAATTCACCTTCTATTAGATTGAGAAAATGAGGTGAGGGTGAGAATAAATAGACAAGCGTCATATACAGCGCGCCGTCAAAGAAGTTTTGAGGCGCCAGCTTCGAGGTGGCATCGAGAGGCGGGACAGTCTGGTGCCACTCCACGAGGCGATCCCTCATGCCGATCTTCCATTGGTGCAAGTCAAAAAGGGGACCCTGTATTCGAGGTTTATAGTTTAATGTATGGAAGATTTCGTACTCGAGCTGACGAAAGATGGTGCAGTGATTGGCCAATGGAGTTGATGCCTCGGGGCCGCTCGTCGATGGGAGAGGCGTGAAAATGGCCTCATCGGGGATAGACCGCGGTCGGTTGAGAACAACGCAGAGATTTGTTTCGAGTATATACGTTGACCAGAATACACGTCGCCTCTTGTTCGTTTGAGCCTGGGCAATGGGAGTTTCATCTCCATCTGGAAGGCCCCGTTGCGTCTCGTTGAGAAGGTCGAGGTCAATGGCAAGCCGAGTCGCGAGACCCATAAAGTGCCAAGCAGCGGAAAGATTTGACGCGAAAATGGTGTATTGCACAATTAGAAGGAGATTCTGCAAGTGTTCCACGTCGCCTTTCCAGATAGCCTGGGGACGTTCGGTAAAGACATGGACGGCTGATGCAAAGAATGAGTCTGACCCCGTCGTGGGGACCGCCGCATCAGTCCTATTAAGTAGCCGGATAGCAATGGCAAGAACCATAAGGAGCTGGAACCTCTGATTCAACGTTCCCTGGCTCGGCCCAGACTCGGTATCGTACAGGCTCTCTACCGTTGCCTGAAACTGACCCTCGTCGAGTATCGGTGAGAAGAAGTTGGAATGCTCAAAGTACGTAGCAGCAAGCTGTAGCGCGGTCGGCTTTGGAGGAAATTTGACCACGGTAGGAAATGCAATGTTTTCCAACATGCCATGATACCCAGCTGCTGTTCCGTCTTGGATGTGACTCGGGTCGGGGACCAGTAGGTTCAGCAGCGCCAGCCCTCCAGCTGTTTGGTGTTGCTCCGAGGGTGCTTCAGCAGTTGTCCCGGGCCCTTGAGGGGTCTGAACATCGGAAACACATTCAGTCTCGACCCCATGACTCCGTAAAGCAAGCTCAAGCTGAGCGACGCGGTCCTCCAGACTCTTGATGTAACTGTTCTCGACTGTTAGCAGTGCCACTCAATTGGACTCAACAGTAAAGGCCATACCTTCGAGGAGCAGATCGACCGTCTGCATCTACACTTACACAAGGGACACCAGCCCGAGCGCAGGAGGAGCAGGCCGGGATGTTCTGGTCACACCTCTGTTTTCGCGACTTGCAACGTTGGCAGGCCGTAACATTGGCGCGACGAACACTCGTCCGCTTGCGACCGGTAGAAGTCTCCATCACATTGGTCATGAGCGAATGAGGCCCGGGGCGGGCATTATTGACCGTCACCAATCAGGTTGATCGCTGCGTGAGTAGGTCGTAGAAGACCGAACAATCCGAGTGCTTCCCCGCGTTTGAGATAAGGGTCGCGATGGCGTCAACGCGGTAAATTGTTAGTACACTCCAACGCAGTCAAATGTTAAGAATAATGCTATATCGTCAACATTAAGAGCCGGTGACCGGTATGGTATTAATCTAACACATAATCCTGATATCTCTTCCTGCAACCCCTTTGCTTTTGCATAGCTCTTATATACATGACCGACATCCAATGTACACGCCCATCAATGGTCTAGGCAGGTATGCAATATCCAATTGTAATCAAAACGCAAGAAAATGTTTAGCAGAGAAGTCGATACAGCTTCTTCCACATGGGCCATCCCAACCTCTCCTCGCGCTCCTGCTCCGTCATGATGTGGATACGGAAGTACCGCCGTCCAGTCTCGACGTCCATCTCGTCGACGCGCACAATCCTTGTGCGGTACCAGAGCTTGTGGAGGCCGTAGAACAAGAGGATGATGGGGAGGGCCATAACCTTGAGGAAGAAGTTTTGCACCAGCGCGGGCGCGCTCGTGTCCATATCGGGCTCGGGCACGGGAGACACAGCGATCCAGATCTGAGAGATGAGCACGAGGACGTAGCCAGCAAAGGAGAACCACGCGCCCACGACGCCGACATGTGACCTAAAGGGGAGCTGCTCCAGCGTGTGGGAGGTGTAGGCCCAGGCCTTGCGGAAGCGGATGTAGCACAGGCAGATACTGGCCCAGGTGAAGAGGGTACTAAGGGCACTGATGGAGAGCAACCAGTTAAAGATGGCATCGTGGAAGCTCAGATCGGCAAGGAAAGCGAGCAGACCAATGCAAGAGGCAAGGATAATGGCCATAAGAGGACGGCCCTGCTTATCGACGTAGGCAAAGATTTGAGGGGCGTGAGACTGCTCGGCCAAAGCTGCAAGGGTCCGCGAAGAGCCAAAAACGGCCGAGTTGCCGACGCTAATAACGGCGACGAGGATGATGGCGTTCATGACGCTCGGGAGGATGGTGGTACCGGCCTTTTCGATGGCAATGACAAACGGGCTAGCGCTGGCGTCGGCAACGCTGGAGCCACTCATGAGACGCTTGTCGTTGGAGGGAACCAGCAGACCGACGAGCATGAGGGCGACGATGTAGAAGATGGTGATACGCCAAAAGACCTGCTTGATAGCGGTAGGAAGCGACTTGCGGGGGTTGGCAGTCTCGGCGGCAGCAAGACCAATCAGCTCGGTACCGGTAAAGGAGAAAGCGGAGGTGACGAGGACGCTGCAGAAGCCCTTAAAGCCGTTATTGAAGGGCCCTGGATTACGCCAGTACTGGCCGCCGATGTAACCGCTCTCGGGCTCTCCACCAATGTTGATGACAATAGCGAGGAGACTACACATGTTAGATACCAGGTTACAGATGTGAGATGGGTAGAGCATACATGAAGCCAATGACAGCCGTAACCTTGATAATGGAAAAGACGAATTCCGCTTCACCGTAGGCCTTGACACCAAACAGGTTGATGATTACAATCGAGAGGAGAAAGATGGCGACAAAGATGGATTTGCTGAGGTTTTCGTTCCAGTACGATATTGTGAATGCGCCGGCGATGATTTCTAGAGGGAGAATGAATAGCCATTGCAGACAGTAGCTACAAACCAAACCAGTTAGCAACCGCCATGTCACGTATTCGCCAAAGAGACTTACTTCCAGCCCATGGCGAAACCCCAAGATGGGTCCAAAAAGCGTGTCGAAAAGGCAGAAAATGAACCGGCGATGGGAAACACAACGCAGAGCTCGCCGAGGGATTGCATGGTGCAGTACTGCATTGCGCCGATGATGAGGTAAGAAATGAGGACACTTGCTGGGCCGCCTCTATACAGGGAAGCACCTGAAGCGACAAACAGACCAGTTCCTACGGATCAATCATTAGCATCGCGCTCATTACAATCTCCTCGAGCTGTTTGAAGGCATCGCGACCAAAAACAGGCCACATCCGACGATGCCGACCAATGCCGGGAGACATCCGAAGGTCATCACTCACCAATAGCACCACCAAAGGCAATCATCTGCAAATGCCTCCCCTTCAACTCCCTCGCCAACGCCGTATTCGCCGTCTTTGCATTCGCAGCCTTCAAATCATAGTGTCTATCCCCGGGGTACACCGGTCCGTCGGTGGGCTGGTAACCGCCTGCGCCTCCGTCGCGGCTCTTGAGAGACCGGCGCTCGGCGCGGCGGAACCCGTCCATCCAGTCCGTGGGTTCCTTTGACGGCGGTGGTTGCTTCGCCGAGATGTTCCATGTCGTGCCTTGCTCTTCGCCGCCGGAGCCGCTGCCGAGATCTTTCATCTCTACGACTTCGACGTCGCGCGTTAGGACGATGTCGCCCTTCATGATGGCGGGGGAGTCGCTAGGTTTTTTAAAAAGGCGGGTGAATCGGCCGAGGTCGGCTTACGGAAAAAGAAACCAATGAAAATATGGGGATCTGCAGAAAACAAGAAAAAGAAAAGAAAAGAATGACCAGTTATTCCCCCAGGATTGATAAATGACGTGCAGAAGACTGCGCGATCATGAGGAGAATTGTTTCGAGCAGATGTTTGTATGTATGCAAATCGAAAACCGTTAATCAACTGAAGACAAGGGTCGTTTCGAAAAGCCTTCTAGAAAACTCTGCGAAGATTTGCGCCGAGGGCGTTATTAACCGGCGGGTGGCGTTTTTTTGGAGTTGGTGTCCCGTAGGATTGGGATGGGATCATCACACAACTGAATGGGCGGAATCTTGCGGCGGTGATTAATCGGCAGTTGGAGAAGTTATTGGGGAAAGGCTGACAAGTATATGAGGGGATGGTATAAAAGAGAGGGGAAGAGAAAACCCCTTACAGAGTCTGTTCCCAATAACAGCAGCTGGTGATGATGGAAAATGCCCAGTACAAGAAAAACAGCGCAAAGAGGGAGCCGCACGTCTATGTACCTCGAATAACAAGGCGGAACGGGGTGATCAGCAACCGAGACGCTCTCCACTCAGACACTCGGACTCTTTTCTGTCTGACAAGGCCAAGCGAAAGAGAGTAGGTAACAAAACATGCGTGTGAGCATCTAGAACCACTCAAGCCTCAATAGAACAGTAATAGTTCCCCATTACCTCATCCCCTCACCTCATGCTTGCTTCATGGCTACCAGCGGATCGAAGCAGGTGCCTCATCAACTTAGCGGGGGGGCGCCTGGTGTGGCGATGGAATATCTAGACAGACGCGGCTGACAGGGGGGATCCGCTCAACGCATGATTGGGGGGGTCCCTGCTGATGATGCCTTTTTTTCAGGTCCCCGCAAGTCGCAGACAAGGGGGGGTTCACAGGGACCAGCTTTGCGCCAGAAAACAACCGGCGACCCGGTCGCTGTCGGCGGCGGGACAGCAGACGCCATCGACGAGGCTCAAATAGGTAGGTCCATTAACACCCTTGTCGCTCTGCAATGTTTCGTCAAGCCTCACATGTCTGTCTCTGCCAGCCACTGAACCTAGGTACATTGTTGAAACTGTAGACTCGGCGAGATGCACCTCAACTTCCCATTTGGAACAGAAAAGCAAAAAAGGGGGCTTCCCCAAGACTCGTGCTTTGGTCCCACGGGGAAGACCAGAGACGTGAGAGGGGAATGGGTCCAGGGCACGCGTCCCCTGGAGCCTCCGTGCTTGCCATTACGTACAAACATTGTTCCAACTTGGACGGCGGTCCGCTTTCTGCCCCAGAGCAGGAGCATTGCTCAGACTTGTGACTGTAGGCGAGGGGAGATTGTAGATTGGCTCGGCCGTTGTG
>SSHR01001647.1:0-32512 GCA_006518225.1 Fusarium neocosmosporiellum
AGGGGGGGTTTATCTGACTTTATCGAGAAAACACAACATGCGAGGCACAAGCAAAGAGACACAACACACGAACGCACGTATGGCGTTGGGGAGACTTTGGGAATCGGCGGTCTGGGCAAAGGGGTCTTTTTTTTTTTCTCTTTTTTGGTCTGTTTGTTTTCTGCAACATATATGAGGTTTTCTCGAATTGTTGAGACACAGCGGGACATGAAAATATACGACGCATGTGGGTTTTGTTTTGAGTACTTGCTTTCTTTTGTTGCTTTGCTTGCTGCCCTTTTATGAATATAGACCTTGTGAATGACATCCATTGCTAAATGGTTTTAAACTGACACTCGAAGGCGACCATTACGGTTGATATGTTTATAGAATGGTAAGAATTCACGATAGATGCTTTAACCTTCCATGTCTTGTAAGGGTTGCCATGAGGTTCCGGTGAGTATAATGATGTGTTCAAGATGTCAAAGACCGAGATGGATTTGTATCAATTCTCGAACCGGCACGTCTATCTCACGAGTTGACCATAAACAACCATGTTTTGCTGTTCTATGTGCTTCTCATGCAAGTTTTATCCAACAACGGCGTCTCAATCAACTCTTAACCTCCACCGTCTACTTGTGTAGCCCTTTCGACATTTACGCATCTAAAAGTCCTCGCAAGTCCTCCATCTCGCCACTGTGATATACCATGTCGTAAAACTGGCCTCGAGCATTGTACAGGTCTCGGGGGGAACCGCATCTAAGCGAGCGTCATTAGTATGCCTTCATTATCCAAGTGATGTGGATACAATAGTGAAACCCCAACTTACTCAAGTACACGCCCAGCGCTCATGACAACAACAGTGTCATAGTCAATGATGGTACGCAGACGATGGGCAATGGTCACCAGCGTGCGGTCTCCGCCAGCAGCCTCCAGCTCCCTTCGTAGAACGCTCTGGATGCCTCTGTCCGTCTCGTAGTCCATACTGGCTGTCGCTTCGTCTAGCAGCATCAGCTTGCTCTGACGAATGAGGGCCCGGCATAGCGAGAGCACCTGGCGTTGGCCATGCGAGAAATTCTCGCCCTTGGCGTCCACGATGGTTCCGAGTGTCACAGCACTATGATCCTCGTCATCAGCAGCATTTTCCTCGTTGTCACTGTCATCTGAGGCATGGGGAGAAAAGGAGGCTATTCCCTTGCAGTTGTCGAGGGCCTTGTCCAAGACCTCCTTGGGAACTTGACCACCTGGGTCGAGATTGGACTCGACGGTGCCGTTGAACAGAACGGCTTCTTGTGGAATGATGGTCAGACTTTCGCGAAGGCGATGTCGAGGGACCTTGGTGATATCAACCCCGTCATACAGAATCTCCCCAGAGACGACGTGTGTGAAGCGCAGCAGCGAGAGGACCAGCTGGAAGTACCATGATTAGTGTCACTGAAAACAAGTTGAATAAGAACACCCAATGCTCACCGTGCTCTTGCCCGACCCTGTTCGTCCCACCACGGCCACGCGTTCACCCGCCTTGAACTTGAGGTTTACATCGGTGAGAATATCAGGCCCATCAGGATCATATCGGATGGTCACGTTCCGAAACTCGATTTCGCCAGATCGAGGCCAGTCTTCGGGTATCACATGAGTCGGATCATCCGTGTACTCGCCCTCATCGGGGTAGGTCTTGTCATCCTTCTCCTCAGGCTCCAACTTGACATACTCCCTGACTCGGTGGAACTAGGCCTCGGGTTAGTAGCCGTAAGTTTATTGACTGCAACAATACTCACACTCTGCATCTCTACCTCGAGGTCGTTCATGGCCCGGACCAGCAGCAGGATAGTCTGGCTGAGTCCGTTGGCGTTGGTGAGTGAGAAGCCAACCAGGCCCGCAGCCACAACTCCAGCTTGAGATACCGCAATGATACCAGCCGACAGACTCACAAGCGCCGTCACAAAATCCACACGCACAGCAACCCAGCGGTTAGCGTTGAAGCTGGCCTCGGAAGACGCTGACCAAGCCCGCAACTTTGCAGCCAGCTCCTCCCGGAACGTCGACGACATGCCCGCCCTAGCACGGATGACAGGGAGTCCAGCCAGCGTATCAGCAAACTGTGAAAACACTGGCGACTGTGCTGAAGAGGTAAGGCGCTTGATGACAACGGCGGCGCGAGTGTACATCTCTCCGATGAGAACACCAAACAGACAGGTAAAGAGTGCCGGGACCATAAAGATAGGCATGATGCTGCTCACGGCACCGATGCGGAATAGCATCAGAAGGATTGTATCAAGCATGAGTCGCAGCATGGTACAGATAGTCCCATCGATCGCGGCCATGTCGCTTGAGAAGCGATTGGTGATACGCCCGATGGGAATATGCTTGAACCACGACAGAGAGACTCGCATGATGGCGCGGATAAAGTCGTTGTGTAGGCGTCTAGCCGCGCGCCAGGCTCCCCATTCAAACATGATGATCGCCAGACAGAAGGTGCCAATCTCCAGAAAAGTGAGGGCAGCAAAAATGCCCATGTAGTAAGCTATATCGATGTGCGCCTGGTGGTCGTATGCCTCGACCCAGACGGAAAGCCACAGAGTGCTGGCAAACGTGAAGATGTTGGTACCCAGAAGAAGACTGAGACACACGATGACAAACAGCGGATGTCCAAAGTAGCTCATGTACTGCAAAACTGTGGCCGAGTCAGCATAGTCTAGCAACGAACGAACTGTACATACAAGTCATGCGGCCAACTTTTCCAGATGCCTTCATTTCCTGGCTCACAATATCCTTGATTGTCTTGTGCTCCGAGACCTTGTTTGCATCGTTCAGAGAGTCACCATTGGACTGAATCGCGGGCTCGGTCTCGTCAGGAGCCTCGCTGTCCTCGGCGTCTCCTCCCAAGACTTGAGCAATGGCGATAGGCTTGCGGACAACGCCAATCTGGGCTTCAGCCGAGCTGATCTGCCCCTTTTCCATCGACACAGAAAAGTCGGCTTGCTCCGAGATCCAAGGTAGGTTAGTCACTAACACTGTCGTCCTCCCGCTCAGAAGGTCACTACAAAAGCTATGTTTCCAGACACCTGCAGCTGTCTTGGCATCCAGAGCGGCAAAGATGTCGTCGAGTAGCAAGAGAGGCGCTTTGGAGTACAGTGCTCTCGCGAGGGCAACTCGAGCCTTCTGACCTCCTGAGAGAGAAGTACCATTCTCACCTACCGTCGTCAGGTCCCTGGCGGGTAGTTCCTTAAAGTCTTCCCAAAGGCAGCATGCTTCAATGACACGCTTGTACCTTGCTTCCTCCATGGGACTGCCAAAGAGGACGTTTGCCTGGATAGTATCGTTCTGCAGCCAAGCAGACTGGGATGCAAAGGCCACGTCCTCAGGTCTTGTCAAGAAGCCGCTTTCGAGATACGTTTCACCCAGAATAGACAACAAGAGTGTCGTCTTTCCACTTCCACTTGGACCGCCAACAACGTTTAGGCCTCCTTGGGCGAAATCGAGCGTGATGTCGTTCAAGGTGAACGTGGCCTTCTTGGTCTTGCGGAACGACGCTCCCTGCATCCGCAGCGGACCTACCGGATAATGAACAATGGGGATTGTGCTCTCAAAGTACTTGTCCAGCCGCTTCACTGACACAAGCGCGCTCGCAAAGTTTCTGCCAAAGGCACTAGCCTGCATGATATTTCGGCGAACGTTCTTGACAAGAAAGATGGTTGTGAAGGCAGTGGCAGCATCGAGACGACGCTTCTCGATACCCACATGAAGCCCAAACATGACGAGCAGAGACAGGTAGGGAAAGATCTGCATGACTTGGTTCAGCAAGGCTTGGAGCATAGAAGTCCTCCAGAGCTCTTTCTGCTCTGCAGCTCGAGCTTCGATGATCTTGTCCGTGATGGGGTTCTCCCAGGCAAAATACTTGATGGCACGGAGAGAAGCAAGATACTCTGTCACCAGAGACATGCGTGAGTCTTGGGCCTTCCTAACACGACGCTGCGAGAAGAACATCTTGCGTCCTAGCCAGACGGAGAGAGGGGTAGCCAGGAATAGAATGACGGTCCCGACGAGGGACGCCCAGCCAAGCATCCGATACATGCCAATAAGAGAAATTATGGTACCGGCAGGGACACCGACAGTAGCTTGGATGATATCCCGCGATCTGTAAATAGCGTCGATGTCAGAAGCCATCAAGTTTGCCAGTCGCCCTGCCGAGGTGCTCTTGGCGCTCTTCTGGCCCTGGCTCTTGTGGTGGCCTGGCTTCGCGCCCCCTGACTGCAGCTCAAAGGGGTCTTCTTCCATCTCCATCGACTCGAGCGCAGTGTAGTACAACTCTTGAGTAAAGGCAGATTTAATGCGGACCACAAGTCTGGTGGACGTGAAGATGTACTGCTGGAAGCAAACAGAGCGAGCCAGGGGGCCGAGGAACATGAGGAGCAGCCAGAGCCAGGGCTTGTAGATGGCACCGTTTGGGTTAGCAAGGTACTCGAGGAGTTTAAACATGGCGTAGGCGGCCACAGTCTCTACCGTGTATGCCGATCCGACCCAAGCAGACATGAGGAGCAGCTCGCTTCTCTGGAAGCGGATTACCGTGCGTAGTGTCTTTTTCGAGATGGCCCTGGCCTCCTGGACACGGCGCAGGAGGTACATGGGTTCGTCATACCAAGCAATCTTGGGGATGTCAGCCATATCGAGCTTGCGCTTGGTACCCTTCCAGATGACGGGTGTTAGCCAGTCGTAGGAACAGTAGTAGGTGAACCAACTGCAGGCCTCTTCAGGGGCAGGCTCATCCTGGTTGTAGCCGGGGATGTTGAGGTCAACCGGCAAAGGAGTCCATTCTCGCGGCGTGGTAATGGCTACGGCAAATGCCACGGTGAGGGCTGCGATGGCTCCGGAAACACTGGAATCGCGGAGGCATTCTGTACCAGTCTGGATACAGGGCAGTGTGTAACCGGCGATGAGGATGAACAGCATGGCCGTGAGCACCAGGTTGACTTGGTGCAGAGCCACGTGTCGCCATTGTAGGTGGTTGAAAAGGCGCAGCAGACCCAGGACCAAAGCATATGCAACCACTAGAATATTTGACCAGTGTATCCGGCCCTGTATGAAGGCAACTGTGATGAGGACAGTGGCGGCGAGCCTTGCAGCTTGAGACGCAAGCTCATACGGCCACCGAATTTTGGCCGCTTTTAAACGTTGAGCAGAGGAATTGCTTCGGATTTGAGTGATTCGAACCAGAAGCCGTGTCAAAGATACAAAGAGCAACACAGCTTGAGGAACTCCAGATTGGGCAAGCCGTGAGACATCAGCGATCCACGGTACTTGAGTCAACGACAGTGTGCTTTGATAGACGCTGGACAAGGCTTAGCATGGCTGTTCAACAGGGGTGTTTCTATCATAAATACCTTGTCAGGTAGGCAGGCTGTGGAGGCAGAAATGATTGATTCCCTTGGTAAGGAGAGAATTCAAATCCGCCGAACCGGTGGATCAGGATATCCATGATGGCCGCGTAGACATGAGAAGCCCCGCTGAAGCGTGAGATGATGCTAGAGCGAGAGAGATGAAGCAGGAGAGAGTGCAGAGGCAACGAATGTCACGCGGGCGATTGAGAAGCAGCCGAGTCACCAATTGACTCTCAACCCACCGTCACACCAAAAGATTGTGAATGAAGAGTTGAAATCAAGTCCCCCCGGAAGGAAAACAGCAAGCACGTTATCAATCCATGTCCCTTCCTGGCCTCCCAGTTCTCATGAACAATGGCTGGGGGGGGGCGGAAAGAGCTGGTGGGGCCCGTCACGGCCGACCATCGGGACTTCAGAGACTCTAGCGCTGGAGCTTGGGTGGGCTCCCCAGGGCTCCCAGTGGACCGCTGCCCTGAGGCCCGATCCACCGCAGCAGGGACCCGCCGCCAAAAGACACAGCCCGCATCCACCAGAGTACGGGGGGGCGCACCACACGACAACGGTCAAGACGTCGATTCGACCGCCCGCCGTTTCCCTTGTTGTTTGACCGCCTCGTCTTGCTTGTTGACCGGTTTCGGTGAGGACTCATCGCTACCTGAAGGGCTTAGACCGAGGCGTCACGGTGAGGAAGTTGTCTCTTTTCTCTGTTGTCTCAATACCGCGATGAGAAGAGCCTTCTTTCGTGGGGGTGGAGCTGAGTCAAGGTGGTGGTCACCCTCTACAACGACCGGTTTATCTCCAGGGTAGCCAGATTGGTTCGATATGGCATCATCTATCGGTTCTGTTGGTTTTGGTTTTGCGTGCCTGGCCTGGTTATATGATTAGATAATGACTTAATTGTGAGTAATCATTGTGGGCTATAGAGCCGGTTACTGTAGCCGGGCGTCTGGTAGCTCGTTTCCCTGGTTCAAGTTGTTGAGAAAGGTACGGAAACAATCTTTGTAATTTGATGTGCTACAACAATGTTGCCAGTCACTCACACAATGTTGTGACCAGCATATCCGAAAAAAGAACTAAATAAATACATGGAATGAAACCAACGTGTTTGTCGAATCGCTTTAATACGCAACATAGGCGGGTAAGATAGACCACCCGGTCCTACCTGCAAACTGCCGACAACACGGCTAGGCACTGGCAAGCATCTGCCCTAAACATGCACAACGCAATGACCCGCTCAAGCAATCAACATGGCAGAAACCAAACTAGGCCATCTAAAAATACCATAAAACCACGACTGTCACCTGCCAACCTTCCAGCCACCCAAACAACACGCGTCTCTCCCAGCCCCAACCAAACCCCCGCCACCAGTCAATATAAATCCAACTTACACCTCACTAAGCATAGCCAATCAACACGGATTTTCTGGTGTGCTGGCGCAATGGTAGCGCGTAGTCCTCCTAAGACTAAGGCTCAGGGTTCGAGTCCCTGGTATACCGTGAAAGATTCATTTTTGGTGTTTGGTTGTCTTTTTGGTGGTGGTGATGCTGGGTGTGGTGTTTTTTGGCTCCTCACTTATCTGTCGTCGTTGACCGGGAAGGTGCTGCCCCCGCCGCCTTGCAAGGCTGGTACCCGTCTGTTCTTTCCTCATGTTATGTAACTTTCCCCATTTCTTGACTTTCATCTTCTCCATGGCCTCACTTTTTGCATTACTCGGGTGATATCCATGAATCTCTTTTCTATGTACTCTTTTGTTTTATCAGAGGCAAGTTGCACATAGTCTGTATACATCTGACCCAGCCTTTCCTCCATGCCTAACTCTTCATATCTCCATTACTTGGCTCATGGCCCAAACACACAGCTGTCGCATAGTCTCCATCATGGCTAATCGACACCAGAGCGCTTGCATCCTCTGTCTGCCCTTCGCCGCTGCGTATGCGCGCCACCGGTGGCCCGCTCCCCAACCTCTCTCCCTCCACCTGGCGCCTCTCAATCATTACGTCGTGAAACGTTAGGCGTCGATGGGGATGTGCCTTGATGGCAGCTTCCTTTGCCGCGAACCTGACGCAATGTTCAAGTCAGCGGCGTTGCGAATCTCCATCAATATCATGGAGGGGTTTGACAGCATTTACCTCCCTGCGACAAAGGCAGCGCACCCCCATAGTTCAGGATCTCTGGCGGCAATACTCTCATGGTTTTGGTCACCCTCGACTGATGCCTCGTTTCCACTCTTCTGATATACTGCTAATGCACCATTGTTCGTCGGCACCCGTGAGAGGATGTTGAGGCGAGCATTCTTCTTTGCTAGCTCCTCAGGAGACAGGATCCTGCTGACGAAGCGTGAAGCGCGAGGACTTGCGAGGATCCGGTAGATGCGAGATATTTGGCAAATGTCGGTCCCAATATTCAAAGGAAAGGGAAATGCCCTCAGTGGCTTCATCTGCAGCCGTAGACCGTCGTCGTGTTATGGTGTATCGGGCGAGGCAATCAAGAATCTTTGACTTGCGGTCTCGATCCAAGCCGCCGAGCTTCTTTACCGCACATGGACTAGCTCATGACGGCAACTTATCGATTCACGGCCGGCCCCACAGTTACGTCACTCCCAACATGCCATGTTCGTCACCGGAGTAAAAGTTCCTGAATCTTGGTGACACTGCGTGAGTTTGTCTGTTGAGATCCTTCAATTACTAGCTAATTACCAAGGTGATCGAGCGCCTGCAATGAACGTGAAAATAATTAACGACGTTTCGGCAAACATACAACGCCATGCCTTCCTAACTCCACGTCCGATGGGCTGTCGAATTGCGAATGAGGGGAGGTCAAGAGACGCAATACAAATCATGACCACGAATCAAACCTGACATACCGTGCTGACAGAGAATAACCGCTGGGTATCTGGAGACAAGTCACCGCTCTCTTGATTATACCAGGCTCTTAGTTCTCGGCAAGGAGAGGAGCGCGCTCTTGGTCAGCAGGGGCAGATCGCCAGCTAATCTCTCTGCCAGTCCAGGCGGGGACTGCGACGATGACAGTTGCGATGAAGAGAAGAGCCATGATGACGAAAGCAAAAATCCACTGGAAAGCAATGACCTTGTCAAGGAATTGCGAAACTCCGATTGCCGCGGAAAGAACACTAAGCGAGAATCCAATGGTGTAATCCTGCGTCTGGTTAGTCTGTTGTGGCTACTAGGTGGAGAAGTTACAAACCTTGTAGATGGTAATGAAGAACAGTCCATAGGCGAGAATGGCCCAGATGAAGATGTTTCCGAAGATGCGGGGCACCAGATGGTGGGGGTGAGGAATCATCAGAGCGCCATTCCAGTAGATGGCAACAAAGGTCCAGGCCAGAGGACCAGAAGCAACCGGTGTGTGGATGAATCGAGGATAGGTGTTGTGGCGGAAATAGAGCGAAGAAAGGTTAATAAAGTTCAGAATCAAAATGACTTCGGCCCAGTGGAAGTGAGATCGGACAAAGAGCATGACAAAGGCGAAGTGGAAGAGGTTGTTGAAGATGAAGTGGCTTCCAACGCTGGCGGCAGCATGAACAATGTCCGAGTTGCTCGAGAAGAGGTGGCCGATGTAGCCAGCCTGGAGGAAGAAGAGGACAATCCTGGAGGAGAGGTTAGCGCTTCAAACAAACAAACAGGCCATGGCGAAGCGTACCAGTAGATAGAGGCGATGGTCGAATTCAGACTGAAAGCGGTCGGGTACATGTGGTTCTGCTCCCAGATCGTTCTGTTCCTCGTGTGACCATCTTCGGGACGGCGGACGGTGTAGTAAACGGAGACGACGACGGACAGGATCCAAGTGAGGAGAGTCAGGATCTTGTACGTGAGGATAGCTCCGTTTGAGTGAGACTCCCTCTTGCTGAAGGGGTTGACTAGGAGGCATGGTCAGCGGGATAGCTCCCGAGTCAAGAACCGGAGAGCTGAGGAGAGACGCCTCGGATTATTAGAACGTACACTGCTGCCAATTCGCCATGGTGACAGATGAGAGAGTCGGCCTTGGCTATGGAAGACGCCGAGAATAGTCGAGAATAAAGTCGATTCGAGTCAGGACGGCTGCTAAGGCAGGCTAGAGACGCAGTTCAAAGTGTGTGGGTGTGCGCCGAAGAACTGGTGACGTGTGGAAGAGGGAGAGGATTCTCGAGACTGGCAGAGGGAGAGGAAAGCATTTAAACAGCTGGGAATAGGTAGGCAGACGGCTGAGTAGTTTATGCGGGGAAGCAGCCCAGATGATGGAGGGGAAGGGCCGAGCAAGCAACCATCGACGATGCCCATGTCACACCACGCGCCATGGAAGCTACTGTACCTTGGCTTGCCTCGAATAAACCAAGGCACTGTAGCAGTTTGGAAGGCTGGTTCCATCGGGAAGTGCTCACTCGCAAAGGTACCTAGCTACGTAGCTGGACAGTGACAGGGACGTCGAGGTCTGTATAAGCGCAGGATTGGGGATGGTCAGCGCATGACCGCCGCCCATCGCCTCTAGACGGCAGATCTCCAACTGCGCATCCTCAGAGCAACACCTGCATCACCAACCATGCCATGCCCTGCCAGGCCAGATGACCTGCTCGGGAGGGCGCTAGGGGACAGGCCTGTCTTGCGGGGTGCCGGATCAGTCGAGAGGACTACCGGAAAATAAAACAAGGCCGTGATTTGATTGGTTTCTGGTGTTAAACCTTGGGATCAAGGTGGTGGCCAGGCTGAATTCCGGAAGTGCTGGTGTGGAGTTGGTGTGCGAGCAAGGCAGCGATGGTGGTGCTTCTGTCTGAGGTAACATGGCCAAGGTACGTAATCATCCGCGACAGCCCATTCAAGGGTTCCATTTCCATGATCACAAGTTCATTATTTCATACAGAAAAGTCATCAGCCGAGAGAGAAATGGGATGGCTTTGTCTTACACGGCGCTGGTTAGTACAGTAACCTTTTGCGTCGTCGGACGAGATTGGCCTGCTTCCAAGAGGCTTCTACAGGGGCATTGAATGATGCCATGTATTCGCTGGTGGCCTGAGCTCCATCTGAGGGCAGGTACCGCTAAAATAGTTTCATCAAGGTCGCACTTGCTCAGAGAACCTGTGGTGCATGCGCAAGTCACTCCCTGGTGCGTTGCGCTGCACAGGCCTGCATCGGGACTGTCATGAGGGAAGCAGGCGTCTCTGCAGCTACGTGATTGGCTGGCCTCAGCCCCCTAATGACGACCTTGACTTGGGCTCCTGCTTCGAGATCGGCTCATAACGGCTTCTCTTCCGCTTGCAGCGCGTGAAGAGACTGATAGACGGCGAGACCAGCTCCTTGTTAAGGCATCTTGAGCAATATCGGCAGTTGTGCTAACGAGAACCTTGTCGAGGATTTGGGTGTGCAGTCGCTGGTTCGCGTGACCCTCA
Organism: Fusarium neocosmosporiellum; assembly: GCA_006518225.1. Lineage (NCBI taxonomy): Eukaryota > Fungi > Ascomycota > Sordariomycetes > Hypocreales > Nectriaceae > Fusarium > Fusarium neocosmosporiellum. The sequence continues at coordinate 10,738 of SSHR01001647.1, forward strand.
GCAAGAGGGACGGCAGGACTCAGGCAGGAGGCAGGAGGGCAGGTGTTGCCCGGTTTGTTCTGTAGTGGCTGCCCATCGAGATTCACGGTTGTAACGCCACAGCCATCCTCGGGCACCCTGAAGCTGGCAGGTACATCCCGGGTCGGGTTGACGATTGTCGATAACTTGAGCTGGCCGTCGCCAAAACCAAGCATCAATCCTTTTCCTGTTCCGTTCCCGAAGTCAAATCCCTTCATCGAGGAGCAATTGGCAACCATTGTTTCTTATACTCACTTTTCCATCTTTCTAGCTAACAGTTCTCCCCGACTACCTCCATTCTTCTGCAGGTTTCACGGCACAAAACAAGTCGTGTTTCACTTCACCACCACTACCTGCTCCGACAACACCCTTTCGTCATCTGCGCTCCATGAGCCTGCACACCAAGATGAGCTGACATTAAGATTGGCTCAGTCTTGGTGTAATTTTTCCCGAGAGTGCGTTCCTTATTCAGTCGACGCCCTCGCACCCTTTGTCCCCGGCCATTCTCGTTCCCTCCTGAGGCCTCGTGGACTCAGGCATCACCATGACCTCGAGCCATCCATCTACCGGGCGACCCCAAGTTCTCGAGGGGTCAGTGACAAGGCTCGATTGGGATATCCTGTGTTCTTGGCAGACTCGGTTCGACATAATGCAAGTCTTTCAGGCTACAAGGCATGCGATCTTATCTCATCTCATCTCATCTGAAGCGGACATGGTACAAAGCTGAACCTCGCATCATGGCCAAAATCATCAATTCTACCAAAGGTCAAAGACCAAACCAACGCCGTTCTTGCATCGACCTAAAGTGTTTGTACGGCCAGCAGCCGATGCGCCTTGGATCCGTCTTGACAGGATCATGCAATTATTCGATACCATTCCCAAATCCGTTATATGTGCTCGCGGTTAAAACGCCGAATCATGTCTCATGCTCTTCACCATTTTTGTCTTCATCGTCGTCAAGTTCTCTCTGAGAGCATCATGACCGGGCCTTGTGTGAGTTGCAGAAGATTTTGTCGCCGGCACTCATCCACTTCTCGAAACTTGACTGCCGTTTTGCTCGCCTCTGCTCGTCTGTTTCAAGCTGGGGCGGATCAAGCTGGGGCAGATCCGGCGGGTTCGGCTGATTCGAATACCAGTTGAAGGAATCATCGCTCCAGGTATAACTGCTTCCCAGTTGTGCCGCGACGGACCAATTCGCTTGGTCGTCCTCAAGTGCCCTGTGGTCTGGCCAATTTTCCAAGCTAGGAGCTTGTCGCAGTGAAGTTGACTGACGACGGTTGTCGATGCTCAGCTTGACTGCGATGGACTTTGTCTTGTGTCGGCTGAGAGGCCGAGTGTTGGTGTTGTGAGCGCTGCGAGATGGGACGCCATCGATGGGCTCATAGACGTTGGGTATCCGTGGATATTCGCTGGGCTTCTCCCAGGAGTATTCCTCGCTCATCATGGTTTTGGGATGACGTGATGCTAATGGTGTTTGCAGGTGTAGGCGCAGGGTGTGAGATGATGATGGGAGAGGTGGGAGAGTGGTGTCGGCCGCGGATGGACCGACGGGACTGAGCGAGCCTTTATTCAAGTCCATGATTGCGGTTGATGGCACGGAGGAGTTAGGGTGATGTGGTTTTTTCTGCTTGGCCTGAATAAGATCGTTCGCGCAGAAGCACACGCATTAGAGCTCACGCGCATCATGGGACATGATGGCCAGACCTGCATGCCAGGTCACGCCAATGGCGGCCAGCGAAGCTCACGCCGGGACCTGAATTTGGCGGGTATTGGGTGCCCGTTGGGTGCCGTTGGGCCACGACTCAACCGATGCACGAGGGCCCATGGTGCAGTTTTGCAATTTCCATGTCTTCCCAGAGCGAAGCCCATTCTTGTCTGGGCTGTGCCGACCTGTCTTGGGCCTGGACGGCCTTAGGGACGGCCTTGGGCATGCGCGGCTTTGTTTTGGGCTGTTCCGCCGAGTTGCAAATCCCAAATGCAAGCAAGGATGTTATTTGCCAATCAAATGTCAAACCGCGGCGAGGGTGGCTTGGGAATTACAATTGGCCTTGTGCTGCTGATGGCGCTCTACTGGCGAACGACTCTTGCCTTGGTCCGATACACACAATGTGCCCGTCAATGTGCTTGTGCCATTGTCTTAAGGCAACCGGATAGGGGGGCTTGCCTCGACGAGGCTCTGCTCTAGGCGATTTGGAGTTGCGAGTTGTCCAGCCTGCATAGCCGCAGTCGGCCATGGCGGTCTCTTTAAGAACTAGGCTCTCATCATGCCCGAGTCCTCTTCGATTTCCCTTCAGGCTCTACATCCTGCAGCCCAGACCCCCTGAAGCAACCCCGAGAGCAAAGATCCGAGACAATGGCAGACGTGGGACCCTCAAACTCGAGATGGGTTGATGCGACGCTCGACAGAAACAAGCGTTCGATTCGTATCACTGAAGAGAGTTGGGAAAAGTTCAAGCCCATACTCTGCACTCTCTACAAATCCTACACCCTCATCGTTGTCATGGAGTTCATGAGGAAGCGTTTCGGCTTTCACGCAAGGTATGTCGACCTCGAAGCCATCCTTGCTTGACCTTTCTGACTGATGTTCCATAGCAAGCGCCAGTATGGCTATCGTCTCGATAAGTGGGGGATCAAGAAGTACAACAACTCTGCCGAAAAGAAGAATTCTATGGGTGTGCTCGAGCAGATGGAATTCGACAATGTTCGACCATTAAACACAAGCCCCCGAGTGAGCCTGCCCAGCAACATCACCTCTACGAGTGCCATCCTCGACGATATGGACCACGATGACTACATGCCTATGAAACCGAGCTCTCGCCCTCGTATCTGCTATCCTTGGGGGCCTGGGGATGTCGAGGCGACAAGAAAGCTTGCTGCTGACTTCTGCGCTGCCATGCTGGACGATGAGAACGCCTTTTCCCTATACTCAGGCCTCTGCAGCTCTCTATCCAAGTCCAACCAGCCTCACTCTGCGACCCAGATGTTTGTTGCCATCTCATGCGCTCGGGTCGCTGATAAACCAGAGAATGCCCGCCACGCATATGAACTGCTCTCTACCCTCTTGACTCAGCGACAAGCCCACCATGGCGAGCCTCATTTCGTCCCGTCGATGCTCAAAGCATACTTGGGAGACCGCATCGAGCAGGCTGATAATACGGCGATTAAGCGCCGCACCTGCGCCACCATTGAACAGTTTCTCGAAGCGGACGGATCACTGAGGCATCTTCCTCACAGCTATTCCTCTATTGACCTGGTGGCCTACTACTTTCTTTTCTATGGCCTCGACCAGTATGAGCAGGCCCTGTGCGAGGAAGAGATATCTCCAAACTTCTCAACAGAGCACCTCCTCAACGATTTCATTAGGAGGCAACCCTTTGTCGACATGGTTCGCCAAAACATCCCGCCGCCCTTGCGCCTCTGCGTGGCATGGTGTAGTGAACAGCTTCAAAAAAACCACCCCGTTCCCCTCCAGGATCCCTTGGTACAGCTCAACCCTGCCATGCGCCACTGGTGGGATAACATCAGGATCTTCTGTACTCTCTGGGGCGTTCTGCTGGGCTTGGTCAGACCCGGTTGTGCGCCCGATTGGTATAATCTGTGCGAGTCTGCCTATGGTATCTCTGCCTCCGAGCTCCTTGTCACTGTGTCCTGGATGATTGGCGCCGAGACCACCCGTCGCGATTATGCCGTGTCTGATGAAGACCTCCTCAAGAACGCTGCCGAGTGTGCCCAGGGCCTTTCGGAACTAAAGGAGAGTGAGCTCTTGATTAAGTTCCTGGACAAGTTTGAGTGGATGAACGAGCTTGTCGATCTGGTTGACGATGAAAAGTCGTTTGAGACCTTTCTCCAATCGCGGCTGCGCCAGTATCTATTCGAGACTCTCAGGATCCAGCTCCCATTCCCAGCTCAGAGCCAGGAGAGCGCTGCCCCGGACATGGACCGCTTTAATATGTTTGAGTTTAATAACTTGGGGTTTGTCAATGTGGACTATTCCGCACCAATGCCGTCGCCGAGCGCGTTTGGGTTCGGGACTGGTCCCGAGAGGTAGTTTTTCCTTTGCATTCTCTTTGTTTGCTCTTGTTATAGGCTTCCTCCTCTATCTTCTGGATCACGTTTTAGGCTTTTCGAGTTTCTGTCATTACTGCTATGGTAAAGCCCCCCCCTCATTAGCATAGGTAAAGAGCGTTGGAAGACAGATGGGTTAAATAACAGATTCACGAGACCACGCATGAGTTAGATCAGAGTATAGCGAATCACTCTTTTGTAATTGTAGACAAAATACAGTCAAACAAATCAAGAAAAACACCAGTCTATGCGACGCAGGGGGTATCACCAAGTATTGTGTAGTCCTCGACAGTATCCGCCATTCTCGCAACGCGCCGCCGCTTGATGCCACATGTATGTAATAAAGCAAAGAAAACAGGAAGGGACCCAAGCCCTTTTCAAGAAGTGAAGTGAATGACACAGCCTCATAGTTCCACCCATAGTACAATCTTTCCTAGTCCATGACAAATTAAACCTCCGTCACCAGCTGTTCGCCCTCGTCGAGCAGCTCTGTAACCTTGCGCAGGTTGCCAATCAAGCTGCGACCGAGACCTCCAAGGAGTAGCTTCTCGGCGTTGGCAGGCAGGCCGAGATAGGTAGGAGGCTCGCGTTCGGGCAGACGGTGAATCCAGGCCTGGAAATCCTGGAAACTGGTGCCCGATGGCACAACAAGGCCACCCTCGGGTCCATCAACAAGCTTGTGGTCGACCTCGTAGGCGGCGGGAGTGAGGAACGACGTGACGAGCTGAGAAAGGAGCTTGAAATCTCCCTCATCGTCGATCTTGCCACCATACGTCTCGGTCACAAGATATCGCAGCATCTCCCATGGGATATTCTGGGGAGCAAGGTTGGTTCGGTTGCCTGCTACGCCGTCGATCCAAGTATCGACAATGTAGGCGGAGCACTCGTACTGTTGTTCATGTTAGCTATCAATTCAGGGGAGATTGGGTCCAGGCTTCACTTACATCGCTGTCGTTAAACTCCCAGAATCCCTTCCAGCCAAGGTTTGGCGCATATCGCAGTCTCTCCTGCACAACGGCGTGCAAGAAGGACAGAAGCAGGTAGAGTCGTGTTCTCTCCACAGGGCTCTTGGTGGCTCGCGTGGACAGTGATGACATGGAGTCCTTCATGTTGGCCCTCACACCAGCAGGCTGCTCGTACATGAGCACGCGGGAGGCTCGGAGCAGGTTGACAGGAATCTTGGGGCTCGACTCCATGGAAAGGAAGAGACGGAAGTCCGAGTGCGGATTGAGCGACTCCATACGCTTCTCCAAGCTCTGAAGCCAGGTTGGAGCCAAGTGCACATTCTTGACCAAGACCCATGAACCAGTCTGGGCGGCGTTGCTGATGGCCTTGTCGGCGCTGGCGAGACCCTCGTTGGAACCCATGGCGATGTTGGTGCACTTGACGCGCATCCTCTCAACCAGGTTGTCCACCTTGTAGCTGGCGTCGAAGCCGGGGCTCGACACCAGAGAGATTGGCAGTGTGGCAGACACCTGAGTGACGGTCTGCTTCAGGTCCTCGACGATGTCCAAGATGTCAGAGCCAAAGACCTGAGCAACGAAGCGTTCGGCGGCGGGGACAAATCGGTCCATCCTGAATAGCTTGACGAGCAGGAGAGACAGAAGGGCTTGGTCCACGGCTTCAGTCTTCTCATCCCAGATCTGTGGCACAGCGTTCTCGGCCAGCTCCTCGGTGAAGAATCTGTCCCAGTCCTCGGTTGAGATGGCATCAATCTTGTCCTTGATAGCACTGAGCTTCTTGGCCTGCGCGAATGAGTTCTCTCTGTCATCGGGGTGTGACGAAAGGTCCCTGCCCTCAACACGGTTGTCGAGGATCATGTCAATGACAGACTTGTCCATCTTGTAGGGAGAGGCCTGGGCGAGAAGCATTCCCAGAGTAATGCGGTCCTTTTGGAGCAGACCAAGGGCGGTTCGCTTGAACGTGTTGACAAAGAGGTCCTTTACAATGACATCGCGTCTGGCGTTGTGGTCCGTCTCGTTGGCGAGGTTCTTGTTGCCGTGGAGCACCGACTGGAAGATGTCGAGGAAGTACTGGAGTGAGAATTGGTAGAAATGGTTGAGGTAGTGCAGTTGCTCCAGGACAGCAAAGACGGCGCTGCAAGATCTGGCAATGATGCTGTACTGCTGTGTGATTTCCTCCACCTCAGCCATGACACCCTCGGTGTTGCTCATCTTGGCCGAGATCTCGGCAGCCTCGGTCTTGAGGGTCTCGAGTGTCTCGATGACGTTGTCGTCATCCAGAATGTTACCACGAGACTCGTTGAGAGCCTGAAGCAGTCGCTTCTCCAACTGTCGCAGGTGAATCTTGAACTCTCCCTGAAGCTTGATGAGGTTGGAGCGTCGTTCGTCAACATCCGGCCGCTCTGACTTGAGCACATCGTTCAGTGACTGGGTCTGCAAACTACTCTGTGTGACAGTAAAGTTGACAAAGGTGGTTCGACTGCAGATGTCAGGCGCAAAGGTAGCCGATGGATCGCGAGTGGAAAGGTAGAGCTTGAAGGCTGGCGAAAAGTCGATCTCTTGCTTGCCGAGCTGGATGAGAACACGTCCACCAGTTCGTTGACATTCCTTGTTGAGGACGTGGTTGAGGATGGGATCCAGATGCTCGGCATCCTGGATGAGAATGGGGTTTCCGAACCGAAGAGAACTCTCGAGCTGCTTGGTAAAGGTATCGTCCAAGAAGCTCGTCACCGTCAGGCGGCGATCCTTGCATTCCTTCTGCAGGAACTCGGTAACTCGTCCCGAGGGGTCGATGATGAGCGGGTAACGGTTGAAGCGTTTGAGAATGATGGCATTCTCTGTGCACAGATCATCGACAGGGAGGGCATTCTCCTGCCAGCCCAGACGCTCATCAGCTGTAGACAGGTATTCAGTAACAGGGTTTGGCGACTTGTACTGAATGCCAGACAGGTGAAGCTGATGGAACCAGTCGTCCATCATTGACTTTCGAAACGTCTGATCATATAGACCACTGTACGCCAGGAAGGCCGCAGCCACGAGGACATCTCCGACGAGAGTGCTGATTTGGATTTCGAACGACTTGCTTCCGGCCTCCCAGCGAACTCGTTCCGAAGACAGACTGTCGAGAAGTCTGACACTGCGGTCCACCTTGAACTGGACTCTCGACATCTCGGCCTTGATGGCCTGAGTTTCGCTGATGAGCGCAGCATACTCAGTCTTGTACGTGTTGATGCTGGCCTCGAGCTCCGCGATGTTGTTCTGCACAGACTTGGCCTGAGCCTTGGTCTCCAGGGCTTGATCCTCGAGCTGCTCGACTTCGACCTTGAGCGGACCAACCCGGTCGAGAATGTCAAAGTAGTTGACCTGGGCAGCAACCCACTGCACGAGAGGACCGCAAGCCTTGGAAGCGCGGTTGACCTTCTCAAAGGTGAATTCAGGGTTGGACAAGAAGTCGTTGCGCATCTTGTTCCTCAGGCCCTTGGTCATCTGCTTGGCGTTGTCAAACATGAGAATGCTGGCAATGAAGTCGTCCTTTCGCACGATTCCTTGTACCGCCTTCCAGTCGTTGATCCTGTGGCCGAGCAAAGTGCATACGGCATCCATGGCAAGTCGAACACCCTGAGGCGGGTTGCCCATGGACCTGACTTCGGTCAGATGTTGACGCTTGATGTTGCTGACACTGGCCTTGGCCTCCTCGACGGCGGGTTCTGCCTTGGCGAGATCCTCCAACACAACCTTCTTCCGCGAGGCAACCTCGGCCTCCTGCTTCTCCAAGTTGGCCTGAATCTCCAATGAAGTATTCTTCCTCTGTTCCGCCACACGCTGATCAGCAACCATGCGCTGCAGCTTCTCGTTCGCCTCCGCATCCTTCTGCTCCAGTTGCTTCTTCTTCTCCGCTAGGCTCACTCGGAGATCGCGAACCTTGTCCACCGTGTCTCTAAGCTTCTCCAGACCAACGTTCAAGTGACGTTGCTGCTCCTCAAGATCCTCCCGTTTTTCGTTGTAGAGTTTGATGTATTGCGTGACAAAGTCAAGGAAGTGTCGAGGTGTCAAGAAAGTAACCTTGCCCTGCTGCTTGAGCAGCTTCTCGTTGTATCGCTGCAGCGAGTAGTGGATGTGCACCATCGAGTTGACGACTGTCTCGCGGTGAGAAGCAGGTAGCTGCAGACCACGATACGCCACAGGAATAGTATCAGGACACTCGAAGTTGCTTCGGTCCAAGTCGATGGATTGTGTGAGCTCATTACCGACTTGGAAGAGAGCCTGATCAGACCAGTCTCCGAACCAGTTGAGGACGCATCGGTTGAACAAGGCGGGACTGGTCGCAGCCTTTGAGGAGAGACCATCTTCGGGAGGGTTCATGGTAAACACGACGTGTAGGTTCTTGACGATTTGCTGCGTGAACCACTTGTACAGTTCCTCTGGCGAGTCTAGGTGCAGGTTCTGGCGCTGAGCACCCTCCTTGCAGGCGGTCATGAGGGCTGCGTACTCGTCTCCCTCGAAGAGACCGGGGACTTCGGCGTTGGCGAGCAGGGTGTTCATTCTCTCCAGGAAACCCGAGTCCAAGACGTTCGACTCGTCCATGATGAAGCAAATCTTCTCACCCTTGCAACCGCATCGTCGGAGGACATCTCGAAGATCGTCATCAAAGTCCTCAGCAGAGTACTTTCCGTGGACCTTGATCTGGAAGACCTTGAGACCATTCATCCATGCCACGAAGCGAGACAGTGTAGTCTTGCCACTGCCACTGACACCAATCAAGATGAGATGACCTTGGGGTTGTCGGAAGACACGATCGATACGCAGTACGTGCTCCAAGACATCGTTGAAGAGGATCAGGGGCACGTCGACCTCTTCTTCGCAGAAGGTCTTGAGCCTAGCCCTGACAAAGTCTCTCAGCTGCTCACGATCGACTGGGACATAGTTCTTGGATAGCCAGTTTGAGAACAGGATAGGGCCACCAAGCGCCTTCTCCTCATCAATGTTGGGGAAGAACTCCAATGCGATACGTCGTACACTCTCATCGGTCCACTGTCGTTCCTCTTCAGCCACCAGTCGATCCTGGAAGAGACGTAGAGCTTCGTGAGCCCAGATTCGGATAAGACCTTCAATGGACAAGGCCTCCAGCGGCCGAATGGCCTCGTACACACCACGGACCCATCGAGTGAGTTCGCGAGGGGAATAGACATAGTGGGGCTGAATCTTGGGTGTGAATCTTTGCTGGGACTCAAGATAGAAGCGAACCATGGCGTGGGTAAGAGGCTCTGCATATCCTCGAAGAGATGGAATGATCTTGAGAACAGCAGAGTTGAAGGTGCCGTAGATCTGGTTGAGAGAAAGCTCACCAGGATAGTCGACCATGATGAGAGGAGCATGTCGAAGGAATCTGGCACCCATGGGGGTACGTCCAGCATCGGTAGGAGGGTTGCAAGCACCGACGAACTGGATACGGTCCAGAGTAACCCATGACTTGTCGGATGTTCTCCAGAAACCGTTATGCTCAACAAGCTGGCGAAGGAACGAAATAGCGCGTTGCGTTCCATACTTGTCTGGTGCCGGCAAGTTGATCTCATCACAGAAGATGACAAGCCATCGTCCGATCTGAGTGGGTGAGAGCATAACACCGTTCAGCGTCTTCTTGTATTCGCAGTACTGCTCAAATGTCTTGATGAGCAGGTCAGGAGTTGTGGCGCTCGAGAAGTTAAGACCGACAACTTCCATGTTGGGCAGCTTGCGAAGTGCACTAAACAGAGTCATCGTTTTACCGGATCCAGGAGGACCACAAAGCAGCAGGGGCTTGTGCTCGGCAAGCCACGAGTAGAGGACGTCCTCATGGCGGACAGTGTCCAGCGTGGGAATAACGACATCGGTCTGGGTGATAGAGTGGGTGTTGACTTCCACAGATGGTACCTGGTTCTGCCAAGGAGCCCACTCAGACTTGGGAAGAGTGACGTCGAAATCAATGAGAGAGCTAGTGCCATCCAGAGGAGGCGAGCCAAAGTTGGCCAAGGCACAGATATCATCACCAAATGCCTTTCGATCAGCCAGAGGACAGTCGCCAGTGAGTGCCCAAACAAGCGCCAACAAGAGCTTCTTCGAGATGAAAGATTCGATCTGTTCAGACTCGAGGGGAAAGTCAGAGTGCTGACCATTATATTCGATAGCATCTCGGACAGCCTTGTTGAGCAGCGAAAAGAGGGTGGTGAGTACACGAGCGACTGTGAACTCCATAATGTGGTTGTAACCCTCAGCTCGCTGGAGAGCTTGGAGAATAAAGTCCTCGTCGGTCAAGTAGACCTGGAGTAGATTGGCAAACTCGCTTTGCACAGCCAGAGTCTTGGCAGGGCTATGTCCCGTAGCAACGCTATCCTCATCCAAGTCCTCGAAGGGCACGCTGCGAAGAGTCGAGAGGTAGTTTTGGACCATCATGATTGGCGAGACGGTGTCCTCACTGAACCAGACCATACCGCAACGACTGACGGTGGCAAGAGTGGCGTACTTGAGTGTCTCGACTTCGAACATGATTCGGACGTTGGGAGGCAGGTTGAGACGTTCACCGTTGGGGAGGGTAAGCAGCTTGTTGTCATCGAGGACACTGTTCAAGTTCTCGACCCATTCAGGATCGACGTCACCATCAAAGACGATCCAATGTCTCTTCGAGTCTTCGCCACGCAGGTTGTCGACAATCTTGCGGAGAATGCTGGTGAACAGACCATCGGTCCACTCACGAGTTGTTGAGTCGAGGTTTCCATACAGTGCCTCCTTCGACATGACCTTTGAATCGATCACATGAGACACACCTTCAACGCCTTCGACCTTCTGAAGAGCATCGAGCAGAAGCCTCCAGGCAGCAGACTTGCCGGATCCAGAGTTACCAACCATCATGACACCGTGGTGGATCTTCTGGATTTGGTAGAGCTGGAGGACCTTGGTCATCCAAAGCTCATTGACAACGAGATGACGCTCAGCCGCAAGAGTGCGGATAGCGTTCTCCAGAGCCTCGAGGTTGGCCGGCACGTATTGCACGCCAGGGAAGCAAGCTGTTTCAATAGTAGCCATAATGTCAACATCGGACTTGATCAATTTGGGTGCAATGGTCTCCCGAATGCTCTGAACGATAATCTCGGGTTCAACAACCTCCTCGGAACCGAGGCTGCCTTCACCCAAGCGAGCACGCTTGAGGCCACCAGAGCTGACCAAAACACTCTTCAAAGCACGCAGACCAAAGTCGTAGTGAGCTTGTTTAGACAGCTTGCCAGAGCACTGATCGAAGAAGGGAACAGTCTGCTTGGACAGTTGCTTGGCCTGATTGAAACCCTGCGAGTAAAGCATAACCTCAGCAATGAGCTCCTTGTCTGGCTTCGACATTGCAACGCTTCGGAAGAGCTTCTTCAAGTTATCGGGGAGGTTGGAACGACCAGCGTAGCCAGGGTTCATGGTGATGAAGATACCAGTGTTTTCGTTGACGTGGAGATGGCGGCCGACCAACTCAATCTGAGACTGGTCATCGTCGATACCCTGCTTGAGACCCAGCTGAATGTTCTGGATCTGCTGGGAGACAGCGGACAAGATACGCTCCTCCAGACGGTTGAACTCATCGAAACAACCCCAAGCGCCGACCTGGCAGATACCAAGGAAGATACGACCCATGGCCTGGAAGTCGAAAGTGTCGTCACAGCAGAAGACAAGCGTGAATCGTCCCAGCTGCACACCAAGGGCTTTGACTGATTCAGTCTTACCCGTACCGGCAGGACCATAGGGCGAACCACCCAGGCGTTGACACAGTGCCTGAGTAAGGGTGAGGAAACATCTATCGGTAAGAGGTGTGCGAACAAGACGCTCGGGAACACCCAGGTATTCGAAGCCATAGTTGAGCTTAGCGTTGGCCATCTTGATGTACAAGCGGTCAAGATATTCGCCCTGGGGTTCGTAGACGTAACGCATCTGCAACTGCCAGAGGTAGTGGCTTGTGGAGTTGGCGTTTGCATTGATGAGCTTCTCGATAGTGTCACGCTGGTGGACACATTCGGTAATCAACTGTTCGCACTTCTTCCTCAGGATGACCTCCAGCTCTCCGAGAACGGTGTCAGCAAGGACGCGGAGAACCTCGACTTCACGATCGAAGATAACCTTGAGCGTCTCGCCGCCAGTAGTGAGAGACTTGTCAACCGCGGTCGTCCAAACAACCTGGGTGGCAAGGACGACAATCTGGCTGGGATAGGCCTCCATAAACTTGTTCAGGGCCTCTCGGTCAATCTTGTCTGATTCAAATATGGGCGTGTACTGGTCAACGGCCTCGGCAAGCAGCTCAGCCAGGGTCGACTTCATGCCACCCTCCAGGAGAGCCAGCCAGTCGTTGATTTTCGGTGTCTTGGCCAAAGAGATCTCTTTCTTCAGTCGGACAATCTCGCCTTCTTTAGAAGTGAAGCCAGAAATGACAGTTTCATCGTCCATAACGAGACCTGACAAACCAGCAAACATCTTCTTGAAGTGCTTGGCAATGCGCAGTGTGTCGTTGCTGTTACCAATCATCTCCAGAAGATCTTCGTCACCAACAAAGTAGAATCTAGGGAATGAGACTCGCTCCTTCTCCAGGTACTCACCGAGAGCCTTCTGAATCTTGTTGAGCATTTCTGCGAGTCGCTCAAGTGACTTTTGGACGTTGGGGATGTTGAGGACTTCAAGGACATACGGCGACTTATTGGCCTTCTTCATGACGGCCAAGAACTCGCTGTTGATGTTCTGGAAGCGTCCCGACTCAATGGGGAGGAGGTGCTTGATATCCGCGTTGCCAGTGAAGACACCCTCAAGGTAGACCCATTGGCGTTGAACATCAATCCACACATCAAAGAGAACATGAACACGGTTGAGTTTGTCCTCCCAAGCAACAGCCTCTTCCTCAAACTCCTTGTAATAGGGAGAGTGCTTCATGGCCTGCAGAGAGTTCAAGTTCTCACTGCACTTGGCAAAGAGATCATCCCAACCACGGATGAGTCGGATCTTGTTCTGATAGTTGACCATCTCCAAGGCATAGTTCTGCCATGTCTCACGGACTTGTTTCAAGAACTCTTCAAGAGCCATCTCACCCTGAGCCTGGGCAATGATATCCTTGACGATGACTTCGGTAGCAACCAGGTTGAGGTCCCAGACATCACCAAGAGTCATCGAGCTAGGCGAAAAACGCTTCTGCGGCTTGATTTGCTTGTAAATCTTGTGCCAGTGACGTTCACGAATGGCATCGGACTTCAAGTCGGAAAGAATAGAGTTAACCTTAAGGAAACCGCGAAGAATGCCCTGAACGTGCTCAAAAGCAGCATACTGTCGCATCCTGCTAGGCATTTCCTTGGTGCTCTTGATGAGGTCATCAACCTTGGATCGAATCTTTCGTGGCTGAACAGCAGTCCAGAGAATATCTCGTGTCTCGTTGAGACTTGCCCAGATGGTGGAAAGGTTAGACCAGACAGACTGGAAGTCACGGACCTCCTCAAGGGTGGCCTCAAGAGAGGTATCGGGGCTAGCAGGAATATCCAAGGCTTCCTTGGCCTTTGCTACCATCTGAGCATCATCCTGGAGCTTGGAGATGCGAGATTCGAAAGAGCTCAGCGTGGCAGATGCAACATCAGGCTGGATAGTTCCAGAGACAGGCTTCTCCTCGTTCCACTGGGCGGCGATCTCAGCAATTCGTTCATTGATCAACTTGTCCTCGGCGACGATCTTGGCCTGGAGCGCATCTGTCTGGTCCTGGACGATTCTGGACTTCTTCTCAAGAATCTCCTTGAGCGCCTCCCACTGGCTGTCGATCTGCTCGATGTGCAGCCAGTCATTGGGGAACTGATATCGTTGTCTGACAAGCGTCGACTGTCCTTGGCGGAACATGTCAATCTCAGGCGCCCACGTCTTCACATTGCGCTTGCAACTCTGCACAACGGTGATGAACTGAACCGCTTGGGCAGTCGACGAGGCATCCGAGCTCTGGCTCTCGAGGTGCTTGCGTGCCTTTTCAATCTCTGCATTAATCTCGCGCATGCGGTTTCCAAGGCGGCTGGCAAATTTCATGAGAATCTCATGCTGCCATTGATCATACTTGGCATTGACCTTGGTTTGGACCTGGTCGTAATCAATGGTGAGATGGCCAAACGCGCGGCTGACTTCTTGAGTGTCAAAGGTAGACCGGGTCTTGCGGATTTCCTGCAGAAGCTGCAACCATCGAGGGAGCTGTTCGCCAAGAGCATCGTAAACCTGCTCAGACTGAAGATCCCAAAGTGACTGGAACTGAAGCCACTTGTCAACATAGGCACTGACCTCATGCAGCTTCTTCTCAACAGAGACATAGACACGCTGCAATAGGCCAGCACACTCCGAGGGCAGGTCGGTGAAGCGAGGCTCATCATTGGCGGTAGTGGTAAGGCTCATCTGGTATCGAGTCGCCTTGATCTTGCGAAGGTTGCAGACAATTCCGAGCCACTCGTGAAGATGGAGGAACCAACTGGCGCGAGCAAACTCCAGAGGAGGGTCGAGGTAGATGACTTGGTTGCGCATGGCCAGTTCAAGCACAAGACGCTTCATGGTCGGGCCATCGGGCTTGGTCTCTTCATTGTTGTTGTTGACCTTTCGTCGCAATTCATCATCGGGCGTGTCATCCTCAAACACTTCGATCCATGCGTGAACAGCGCTCTGGAGGCGGGTGAGGAGAATCGACTGAACCTTGCTGTTCAGGCCACGCACCCAGAAGTCCAAGTTCACATATTGCTCCAGGTTCAGCTGATCAACGGCAGCCTGGATCGTATCCAAGCGAGTGTGGAAAGCAGCCTCCTCGTAGGAACAGGTGCTGAGCTCCTTCAAAGCTTGCTCAACGGTGGCATGGATGAAGTTCAGAGAGACAGCCTTCTGCTGAAGAACGGAAACGGCTGCTGCAAAACCGCGAATAAACATGCCGTGCTTGCTCTCCGTGTTCTTGGCAAGGCCAAAGTCGGTTCCACCAGGGAGCAGTGGTCGTGTTTGTCTATTATCAGAGTAGAAAAGCTCATGCGAGTTGATGAATGACTCCCATCGCAGCGGCACACCTTCACTAATCAACTTGTAGACATCGTTTCGGTAACCATAGAGCAGAACTGATTCCTCGCCCATGACGGAGATTTGTCGCAGTGTCTGGGATAGTGTTCTCACGCTCTCCATAAGGCTAACAGCATAGGGGTAGACTCGCTTGGCATCCTTGGACACGGTCGTAACAGCGTGCGGCACAGAGTACGATTGCCAGGTAAGGTTGCGAGTCTCCTTGAAGAGAGTGATGACTTGCGGGTCAAAGTTGACAGTGAGCTCAAGGATACCACCGGCAGATCTGACACGAGCAATCTCAAAGAGCTGGCCAGAGATGGAGATCTTGCGTCTACCCACGTCGGCGATCCAAGCCTCGTAGATTCGAGCAGTATCCAGCTTCTGCTTGAAGAGCTCGCTCTCCTCCTGGAGCTTGTGACCCTCGGTGTGCATAGTCCAATCGGGACCAAGAACAGCCTCGACCTTTCGCATGTAGCCGTCAAGCTGGAACTCGATTTGGCGTGCCCAGATGATGGCACCTGAGACAGGGGGGAGATCGCGAAGCTGAGCCATGGCGTGGGTCTCCGAGTGGCCATACTGCTGCTTGAATCGCTCGTGCAATCCGTTGATGGCCTGCTTGACGTGGTCCATCAGCTGGTTCTGGTACTCCTGGATAGCACCGCGAATCTTAGGCCTGACAAAGAGGGCGTTGAACTTGGAGAAGACTCGGAACATCTCGTTGGCGGTCTTGGCAGTGGCCAGTCGATCTCGAAGTCTGGCAATGATGGAGTTCTCCACTCGAGTCGTGCGCTCATTGTAAAGATTCTCAGCTCGTACCCAGCGTTCCTTGCCCTGGTCCGTGACATCCAGCAGGTCAACGTTGTAGAGAGCCTCCCAGGCCTGCTTGACCTCCTCAACAGCGTCCACATCGCCCATCTCCTCCATGACGATGCCGTTCGAGCCCGTCGTCTCGGTGACGCCGGGGATGGTCGCCTGGGGGCCAAGGACGTTGATAATCGTCCGCTGAAGCTGCTCGTGGTTGTCACGGAAAGTGCTGACGTACTTGATCCTCGACTCAAGCTCCGAGTGCTTCTTGTTGATCTTGATAGGGATAAACTTCTCGTTTCGACGTCGGGTCACTTCACGGGCAACATTGGTGAACTCCTTGACATTCTCTTCCCAGGTTCGGAATATGTCGTCGCAAGTCTGCATGATGGTCTGGAACTGCTGGTAGTCCAGGTTGACCAACTCAGTTCCCGGCAGCAGTCGGTGAAGCACTTCGTCGAGATCGGCCGAGATGGCTTCAACCAGTGGCAGAGCCCTACGAATCGGATACGGGCAAATCCTCAGCTTCTTGTTCAGATGTCCAAAGATCTGCGCGATGGCCTCCTGTGCCTTGGAGAGAGAAGTGGCAGAAAGCAACTCATCGAGGGGGAAATCGCGCATGAGCTGGTTGTACTTCTGAACCTTGTCCATAGCTTCCTTGAGGCCAGTGTCAGCCGTGAAACTCACAGTGGCCTGGAAACGCTTGGCATGCTTGAGGATCTCGAGCGTCAGGAGCACACCCTCGCTCCTGAGCTGACCCTCGATACCCTCCAAAGCTGATTCCATGGACAGCCAAAAGTTGACTTCCTGACTCGCAGTGTTGAACTCCTGGTTCGCATTCGAAGACGGGTCCTTGGTCAGCTTGGTGATGCCCTGGATGGACTTGATCCAGGTGTTGACGTTGGCCTGCAGTCGGTTGAGGAATGTGCTGTCCTGTAGGAGATTCTGGGGAATCGCATCGAGAGAGGGCCGGGTATGGCGAGATTCGGCATCGTCGAGGACATTCTGAACGATAGAGTGAAAGGTGAGTGAGATCTCGGGAATATCGACATTCTGCTGGAGATGGAGCAGACTCAGCTCCAGGTCGTTGAGTCGCTTCTTGGTCACCGGAATTCCCGTCTTCGCATCAACATCCGCCCGTCCTCTCGACCCGTTGGCCAACTGCTGGCTCTTGGTGTTGGCGTCAAAGTACGGCACCAAGGCGTGGTGGACCTGAGAATGAAGAACCTCCCAAGGGGAGAGGGCCGTACCCTGCTCTCCAACTCCCGCGTTGAGAGAGGCAGGGCCAGGCAAATTAGTAATAAATATTTGAGATGTAAGGGGTCGTGTCGGGTCTATAGGTTGAGGAGATTTGATAAGGACGAGAGAGGAGACAGTCGTCGGGGACGAAGAGATCTCGGTAGAGAGGGTGTAGTTGTAGGTAACCGGCGCTATCAAACATCAGCAAGACTACACAGCATCACAAGCTTCACGTAGACGAACCGGCAGGATCAGCTCCGGCTTCTACAGCAGATGGGTTTGCGATATCCTTCTGGATATAGAGCACATTCTGGCTATCGCTCGCAAACCGCGTGCAACGCGATACGGTCTCGCCATAGCGGGCCTTGTGCAGCAGGCTTCCCAGCTGCTCGAGCTCGTCGCGGGTGGCGCCGAGGGCGATCTCGCAGACAGCGGCGAGATGCTCAACCACGCGTTCGGGCTCGATAGTTGGGAACGGCGCAGCAGCTGTAACACCGTTGGCGGAGCTCCCAGTGCCCGGCGCAGCAGCCGAAGTGACCTCCATAATGGCAGGAGGGTGCGGTATGGGAAAGAGAGTAGATGGAGAAGGCTTAGTAGCGCCCAGTCATCTCCAAAAGGTCGGCTCGCGGAGGGTTGAGGGACGCAAACGAGGGGAGTCGGTGATGGACGGACGACGAGCTCAGGGCGGGCAAGCTTGCGTAGGTTATCGTAATCAAACTCAGCGACGGCGTACGGTGAGCTCAGAGGCTAAAGGAGCGTGGTGTCGATGATGGCAAAAGCGGGAGTCGCAGAGGTATTACGCAGCGGTAGGTAGGGGTTGATGAGATGAAGTTGTCCACCAAAGGAGTTCGGTTGTTGACTTTGGTCTGGTTTGGATAGCCAAGGGCGCTGTGTCTCTGCCGGATTTACGCGACTAGGTCCAGGGGCACCCCTGCCGCGACTGGACTGGACAGCATGTGTCGTCAGGAGGCGTGCACCCACACAGAAATCAAAAGCCCGCCAGGCCCAATAATGAACACAGGAGGCACCTGCACTGAAGCCCATGCTGTAGCCCGCTGAAGCCCACTACGCCCTCTGGTGGAGCACAGCGCCCATCCGCCAAATCTGCGACAAGGGGGGCTCCCCAGGACGGGTCGGGTCATGCCAAGTTGGCGTTTTGGCGCAGGGGTCGCATTGGTCGTCCCAAGGAAATGAAAGAACTCCAGCAAGGGTTTTGATTGAATGCTACGCTTTTTAAATGTGCGTCTCCAACGACAATCAGTCACTGCAAGGCAAGGTCACTACCCAGCTCAGTCAAGGAGATGGAAAAATGCTCTACGTACCAGCTAGAGCTCAAGACCATATGCATACTCGCTAACGAGACTCCATCTACACGCAGCCATGATGGATGGGCTGCGGCTGGTCCCTAACTCAAACCTTGAGTTGAGCCACAACTCAACAATATTGAAACCCCACTATCGTTCTTCACAGCCAGGTTACCTCCATACAAAGCATGCACAACAGACAACAAAGGATGCGTCAGCCGAAACGTCTCCTCCCGCTCCAGTGGCGTCCAAGCCGCTCTACTAGATACACGCTTCCATTACCTACAGTCTGCACATATGTTGACACAAGGACTATCCGTAGAACTTACGCATCATTTGACGAGGACTAGTCCTCAACTACCTGCTGACATT
Organism: Fusarium neocosmosporiellum; assembly: GCA_006518225.1. Taxonomy (NCBI): domain Eukaryota; kingdom Fungi; phylum Ascomycota; class Sordariomycetes; order Hypocreales; family Nectriaceae; genus Fusarium; species Fusarium neocosmosporiellum. The sequence continues at coordinate 29,558 of SSHR01001647.1, forward strand.
TCTAATCAAAGTGCCTAACCACAAAACCAATCATGTACACACAGTCGTCCTCTCACCATTCCCGATCGACAGAACTCTTTTCCCTCCAAGAACCAGAAGCACAAGAAAAGGTCATAATCTTAAGCCATCTGAAAACATGACAATGCCTCCCAACCCCTGCTTCAACCCGTAAATCCCCCAAAATCCCAGTCTCTCCCGTCAAGTTCGCGAAAACATGTCCCAAACAAACAAGACCAGTCCCAACGCCCTTGTAAACCATTGTCCAGCCATCCATAACCCGTCATCGTGCCATGCAGACCACTAGACCGACCAATGCGCCAGATCGAGACTCTACACACTAGTTGGGTACCTAGGCTTGGTTGCCCCCGCCTCCGTTGCCGCCTGCAAGCCTCTGCCGTTGAAACATGACCCGCTCGTTACAAATGTCGATAAACTCTTCAAACTTGGCGATCGTGACTCGTTGCTCTTCCAGTTTAGTCTTCAGCTCGCCAATTTCTTTGTCCTTTTCCTCCTCCATCTTCTTCATGTCTTCTCGTGCTTTTGCAAGCTCACGCCTCAAGTCTGCACGTATGCGGTCTTCGGGTGATTGATGAGGTTTGCTGTATATCGCAGGTCTGTTCTCTGCCAGGCCAGTCGCCACTTTCTGAGGGTTGCGGTTGATAGCTGCACGAGCATTATATATGTCTCTCGGGAGCAAGTGACAATCAGGGTTAGCGGTTTGTAGAATCTGCAATGTCTCTGAGACTCCAGCACCTGTTCATCACAGTTAGTATGAAATCGAGTATGCTTGCATGAAAGACTGACCGTTTTCTTTGAGTTCCTTCACTGCGGCAACCATCTTGCTGTCAAGCTTTCGAGCAGCAGGGTGGTGTGAAGGGCTCTCACTAGGACCGTGGTTATGTGAGAGATGGGTAGGGTCCGGGCGATATCGAATTGTCCACTGGGTTCGCTGCTCGATGGCAAAGAACCCAAAGGGGCAATCGCATTTCCGGGACGACGTTTTGCGCTTCCGGCACTCGGGGCTAACACGGCTCGGCGGCTTGCCTGCACGATCACAGACAAACAAAACCTTCTTCAATCCCGGTACGGTCTTCTTCGAGCGGCCGATGACAATAGCATAACCGACAGACGTACAGTATCGAAGCACAGCTTTCTGAACAGCTTCGAGGGTAGGGTAGCTTCCACCTTCCGGTGGGGGCGACATCATCTCGCCCAGCGGCTGTTGGGGGATGTAGTTGGGGTCAGCAAGCAACTTCATGTCCAGACCCCCTGACTCTTCGCCGTTGTTGTGACTATCAATATCCATTGCTTCATCTCCGTTCGTCTCCTGCTTCTGTGGCGGGGCCTGCTGTTGCTGCGACTGCGGCGCAGCTGCCGGTGCGGGAGGCTGTTGAACTGGCTCTGCAGGAAGCGACTGTTGCTTCTGCTGCTGCTGAACCTGCTGTTGCTGATCCCGCTGCTGATCCCTCTGAGACTTCTGGGGCTTCGGCTGGCGTTGCGCCTGCTGGGATTGTGTCCGTTGTGGTTCTTGCTGCTGCTGATGAGGAAGCTGCTGTTGCTCCGGTGGCTGAGGAGTATGGATCTGTTGCTGCTGGGAGTGGAGCTGAGCTTGTTGCTGATGTTGCTGCTGATGGTGTTGCTGTTGATGATGTTGTTGTTGTTGCTGCTGCTGCTGCTGAAGCTGCTGATGTTGTTGCTGTTGTTGCAGATGTTTCTGTTGTTGTTGCTGCTGTTGCTGTTGTTGTTGCTGCTGTTGCTGCTGCTGCTGTAACTGTTGCTGCTGTTGCAATTGCTGCTGATGCTGATGCTGATGCTGTTGTTGTTGTTGCTGCTGCTGCTGCTGATGTTGCTGCTGCTGAAGCTGATGCTGCAGTTGTTGATGCTGCTGCGTCTGGGCTTGCTGCTGGCTTGACTGCTGCGGCAGAGGGGGCGAAGGAGCTTGGGGCTTAACCTGAACCTGCCCGAGTTTCGGCGTAGGCTGAGTCTGTTGAGATGGAGGCCGCTGCTGTGGAGAGCCCTGGACATGGTGCGGGTGGTGGGTTTGCCGAGGCTGGTTGAGCGGGTGCGAAGGGTGATTCAAGTGTTGTTGGTGTTGGTGGTGCTGCAGCTGCTGCTGCTGTTGCTGATGGTGGTGAAGCTGGTTGGGAACAACTTGCCCGAGAGTAGGAAACATTATCTGCGCACGCGGCGGCGGAACAGTTCGCGTGTTTGACACGTCGAGTGGACTCGGCACAGCATTGGACATGTGCGAGGAGGAGGAACGCGAGGAGCCATTGGGAATATTACCAGTCACAGGATTCGGGTTGGTGAAGAGATGCTGGGGATAGCCAGGTGGCTGCTGCGGCGTGTAGCCCTGAGGCTGATATGGGGACGCGGAGTGAGGCGCTGGTGATTGTTTATTCTGCTGGCTCGGGTGAGGAGAGGGATATGGATTGCGGCGAAGGCTGGCCTGGGGAAAGTTTAGACCAGCATGGGGATTTGATCCCGGACGCAGACTCGACATGTCGTCTTGTCAGGCCCCGGCAGAGGAGCCGGATCACAAACGCGAGGATTGGGACGCGCGGGGAACAGAATCTGGGGCCGGCAAGGTAGGAGGGGACGGCGGAGGTGTTGCTATCGTCGTTCGGCCGCGGCGAAGCGAGCGGGAGGAGGGTGCGTGAAGAAGAAGTGACGTGACGTGACGTGACCCCGAGAGTCGATGAAGGGAGCGGGTTCGGAGTTGCGTGACTGTCGCGAGTCGTCCCCCGGTGATGAAGTCGGTCGGTCGTCGGTAGGTCGAGGCCAGGCGGTGTCGTGGCCCGTTGCCGAAGCCGAAACGCGGCAGGCGTAGCCGGAGACGGTGACCGGTGACGGTGAGCAACCCAAGGGACGAGACCGTGACCTTGACCTTGAATCTGGCCGGGCACGTAGGTGCGATACGGAGCGGAGCGCGGTGGTGTGCGGTGCGGTGCGGTG
>SSHR01001649.1:391-12803 GCA_006518225.1 Fusarium neocosmosporiellum
AGATGAGGCAAGGGAAGCAATTAATCAGATGGACGTTGATACGTAGATAGCAGCCGAATCGTCGGCGAGTCGTGGTCGAGGCGGGTCGGCGCGACCGAAGGAAGGCCGCTATGGAATATACGGCTAGGCCGGTCATAACAGAAGAATATATCAAATTATTATTAAGATATCTAGGGAAGAGGATAGTAATTAAATTTAATTGATTAAATGCTTTGTTATGTTTTTATCTTAAATCCCATCTTGAAGGTTAAGATTTTTGGCCCACTCGCTTGTCTAGCCCACTCACTTATCACATACGTTATTCACTTCGTAAAAAGCTCGATATTCTTTCTTTCCTCTATCACCATAAGATATTCGATCCAGATCATTGGAAATCAATCTCTGGATACCGAAGACCAACCCATGAAGAAGCATCTATTTACTTTATGATTCCCCGACCTACAATAAGCGAATGGAGCCGCAAGGGCGAGGACGCCCTCGAAGCCCAGAAACGAAGCTATTCCCCACATTGGCCGGCCCTTGAGGACCGGTTATTTGACCGTTCTCTCGATGCCCGTGAGAAGAAGCAGATTGTGACCACCGGATGGTTCAGAAGATAAGCCCAAGCGATTTGGACTGAATTATATCCTCATCCTGACCTAAAGAAGGTATTCACATTCTTAAATGGCTAGTGGCTTGGCTTAAACGGCGGCGAGGCATTGTTAAGAGGCGGATCACGAAGGAGTCGACTCGCCGGCCCGAGGAATACAAAGAAGTCACGAATAGCTTCCTTCGCTTTATTCGTCGGGTATCTAACAACACCAACACTCTGCAATTGCCGAAGAACCAGTTGACCAAAATGCATATAAACTATATCCTGGACTCGCTAATTCGCCGCTTTAAAAAGAAATATATTTTAAATATGGATGAGACCCCTATCCCTTTCGAATACCTCGATGGAAGCACATGGGAATTACGCGGGGCAAAAACCGTGGCCGGCAAGACCGACCGCAGCGGGTGGAGTAAGCGGCAGGCCACCCTTGTGCTGTATATCTTCGCCGATGGGTCGTTACGGCTGAAGCCGAAGATCATCTTCTATGGCACAGCCGGTCCAAAAGGGAGGATTTACGCAGATGAAGCTTATCTTTACGCGCCGGACGTGACTATCGCGTATAACGAGATAACTTATAATAACGAAGACCTTTTTTTAGACTGGATTAAGGAAGAATTATCGACTGTACAGGCCAAATCGCGAGACTTCCTTCTAGTGATGGATATCGCCACTTTTCACAAGACTGACAAGGTCACAGACCAGCTACGGCAACAGAAGGTGACGAGGGCTCTCATCCCTGCCGGCTGTACGGGTCATCTTCAACCACTTGACGTATCCGTCAACCGGCCACTGAAGGACTTACTACGAGAAGAAACGCTTCAGTATGTGATAAGTGAAGAGGAAAAGGGCAAGACCGAGTGGTCTGTGAAGGATAAGAGGATCATGACGACCTGGGTCGTCTCACGGGCTGTCCAACGACTTGCACAACGTCCTGACATGACTGCGAAGTCATTCTTAAGCTGCGGTATTAGTATCAGGCCAGACGGGAGTCAGGATGACCTCATACACATCAAGGATATCGATGAGATCGATTTTATGGGTTGGGAGTTTGCCTAAGAGATTATCATTAAGTTAGAAGAAGTTGTGAATAGCCTTATCGACTATGAGGAGCTTATGTTAGTAGGAGACGAAGATAACACCCCAGAAGACCTTTACATAGGTCTTATGCAGCTGAAAAAGGAGCAACTGAAGACGATGGCAAGGGGGCTTGGGCTTTTAGTCAGGGGGAATAAGGATGACATTGTGAAATGGCTGATGAAGAGATATACCTAAGGGACTACCGCTGAGGACCTAATTTCAGTGGAAAAAGAGCCTAAATTATGTATCACAGTTGTACCTTAGTTCTCGAGCAGTTCTCGACCTTCTGCCACCTTCTTTCTTTGCCTTCGACCTTGCAAAAACACAGCTTGCCCCGGCTCAAGACATCGTCAACTAGCTGCCTACTGCGCACCCTAACCCAACGATGATGAGAGCCCTCTTTTACTAGGGAAATCCCGGTATTTTGATCGGGGGAAGAGGGCTGCCGGTACTCGAGGCGGTAGGTCTATCCAATCTCGAAGGGCTCGTCGTCTTCGAAGTCATGCGTGACGTCTATTTTGACACTCATTAGCTTCGATGGGAATACCCTCACTTCTGCCCTCACTTCTGCACGTACAGACGATATCAATGAAGCCACATAATGGCGATGGCTTCAATTGGGGCATCTTGATGGCCGCGACGCGAGGAGTCTGCCGTAAACGAGGAAGAGGGGAAGATGAGCTGACGTCGTATTCATTTCCACACATTAACTGTATGAGGGTTAGAACCTGCATTGAGCAGGGGTGCTAGGACCCACCGGCTTGGATGGATTTGTTGAGTCGATACGGTATAACATGCATCCCCCAAGACAAGGGCACTGAGTCCATTGCGATTCAACTTACTTCTGCACCTTTGACGTCCAAATTGCTATTCACTGCTCTGAAGTCGCCATGCATCTCTCCAACGCCCGTCTCGCCGTCTGGGCCTCATTGGTCCCTCAGGCCATATCCTTCGCCTACAAGCCCCCCTCAAGCACATATGATGTCGATGTGGCCATCATTGGTGGAGGCTCGGGCGGTATCCATGCAGCAATTCAGCTCAAGGACGCCGGCGCCAAGGTCGTTGTTATTGAGAAGAAGGACCAGATTGGAGGACACGCTGAGACATACACCGACCCCTCTTCAGGTATACCCGCAAACATTGGCGTCATCATATTCGAGGACACGGAAGTCGTGAATAATTACCTTGATCGCCTCAAGGTTGAAAAGGCCAAGGGAAACCCGGCTGCTGAAGCTGCAACGCCTAAGCTTTACGACTTTTCGCTAGGCATTCCCATCCCGCCTCAGACTCCGGAGGAACAGGCTGCTTCACAAAAGGCTATTGCGGACGCACTCAAGGTCTACTCCGAAGAGGTTATACCAAAGTATCCCTGGATTGATGAGGGATTTCTTCTCCCTGATCCCATCCCAAAGGAGCTTTCTCAACCTTTCGGGGAATTCGCCCAGCAGCGCAACTTTAGTGCTTTCCTGCCAAGCATTGTCCAGTTCAACTGGTATCCGGGTAACATCTCCACCATACCGACCCTATACGGTCTCAAGAGCCTTGGCCCCGGTCTGCTGAAGAGTCTCGCGGGTGGGTTCGTTTTTCCCGCTTCCGGCGACACACGAACCATCTACAAGGCCGCCGCCGCCGAGCTTGGCAGCAGTATCCTCCTCAACTCTACAGTCGTACATGTTGAACGCAACAAGAAAGATGGTGTTGTCCTCATCGTCCAACGGCCCAACCACTCTCCCAAGACTATCAGAGCCCGTAAGCTCGTAGTTGCAGCACCCCCAACTCTCGAAAACCTTGACCCATTCGACCTTGACAAGAATGAACGCAAGCTATTCTCCAAGCTCTCTGGCCTCGGGTATTTTGCCGGCATTGCCGACATCCCTGGCATCAACGGGAGCTTCCAAAACGTCGGGATCCAGACACCTTTCAACACGCCTGTTATTCCTGGTAGCATCGGTTTCTACCCTTCAGGGACGCCTAATCAAGTCACTCTCGGTGTGGCATTTGACACCACCGACTATACCGATAGTGAAGCTGAGGACATTGTCCGCAAGGAACTCAGCACATTTGTGGCCGCAGGTGCACTACCACCCGACGCCGCAAAGAAGGTCACATTCCCCTACGTCGCGAACCACGCCCCTTACAACCTCCGTGTTTCTGGAAAGGAGATTCGTGATGGCTACTACCGCAAGCTTCTCAAGTTGCAAGGTTCGCGCAACACCTACTGGACCGGGGCTACATTCGCAGGGCACAACAGCGGGTTGATTTGGACCTGGAACGAGGGCACTGTGCTTCCTGCCCTGAAGAAGGATCTTGGTCTGTGAGACCTTGATTCGAAGTGACCATAATTTGACAGGCAGTAGCGGTTGACCTTTTACGTACTGTTCTTCTATACACATAGCAATGCGTTATGTGATTTTACCTTACTCTTCTTAGCACATACTAGTTAGTTGGATATCTACAATTTCAGAACCAGACAGTGTAGGATAGTGCACTCACTTAATATTGGTTCTTGTGCCTGGCTAGACCCAAGAGATTCATGGCTTGCAAAAGCGAATACATATATTCCTATGGATTTATCGTCATCGCCTTCCAAATCTGATAACCCAGATGCCTTCTCATCCCACGTTGATTCCTCTAAATACATAGATTGCCATCATATAGCAGGTCGCACTAACAAAGTACGGCATCCCAAATGCCATGCCACCGATCCCAATTCCACGAACCCAGAGTGCAGCCATCAAAGGGGCTCCAAGAAGAGAACCAACTGTCTTGACGAGCATGACAATGGAGAATATGTGACTCTCTGGGTTGGAAGGGTCCGTCGCATCACCAGTGTATGGGGGGCATATGGCAGGTGACTTGAGCAGTGAGAGAGTAAATATAGGCAGCGCGGATCCGAGAGCATAAACGAATAATGAGGGAATCAGTATCCAAATCTCAGCAGCCACAGCTATGCCCAGCGCTCCTAGGACAGACACTATGAGACAGACGCTGGCGTATCGAACATTTGTCCTGTCAACAGTCGAAGCTGCTTCCTGCCCAGGCTCAGCGCGCGAACGCAGAAACTTTGGGATGATCCAGGTGAGTAGTGTGAAGTTCACAACCGCCTTTCCAGAGAGGAGATATCCAGCGGCAGCAAAGGCCCAGTGGTAACGTCCTGAGATATACTGCACCAGAAGCTTTGTGTCGGAGCTGGCCAATGACGTGAGCATGAAGCTGATAAGTAGGAGCGTAAAATTCCGTGGATGGCTGGTGACTATGGTGTAAATAGTCTGCAGACGGTCTGCAGTAGAGTGGAAAAGTGATTTCTGGTCGTCTTGGGCCTTGAGTAGTGGTGACGAAAGGAGGTGTTCCCTCTGCTCTTCATCAGGGGATTTTCTACTCTCAGCAGGGTCGCCGTGAGATGGGAGGAGATATATGGTGGGGATAGCCAGCAAAAGGAGGAAGATGCCCAGGCAAAACGGCAGCCACAGAGAGAGTGTCATAGTCGAAGAGGCCAGTGCTGGGCCAAGAAGGGCCACAACATAAGAGACAGAGCTCATGTATCCAAAGTAGATGGCCCGCTTGACATGGTCATCGGTAAGGTTTGAAGCAAGGGCGTATGTGAGAGAGTTGAAGACACAATCTCCCCCGAGAACTGAGAGGGTCGGGCCAGCAATGATAGCTCTCGTAGGAAATAGGTTCTCGAAGCGTCCCACTATAACGGCCCATAACAACATCAAGACTCTTGGGACAAGGTTGAGTCCCAATATAGCCCGGCGACCCCATGTCTCTGCCAAGAAACTCAGGGGAATCGTCATGATGAAGTCTGCAGGTAATCAGCCAAAGGTGCGATTTTGGCGCGGAAGTGTCATTTGCTCACCTCCAGATACCCAAAGCGTCTCCATGATGCCTTGTATTCGACCTAGGCTCTTCTCAATCTCATCGACCTTGCATAGCTTCTCATCTATGCTTCCATCCGGTTGGATAAGGGACGGATCCGTGCTTCGGTAGTAGTCGCCGCAGAGTCGTCTCTCGATCAGTCTATTTAGTGGAAGTTGGTATAGGCTCATGGACAGATTGACAAGTAGAAGCAGGGCCAAAACCGGGGCTATAGGCTGAGCCTGCCGATGAGCCACGAGCCGCCGGTTGAGGCCCCCTGGCGAAGCTGGCGCATCGGCCATCTTGTCACGCGCAATCACTAATAGACTAGTATTAAAGAATCATTGAAAGTATTTGCTTCGCTACACGCTCTTAAGACTGGGATCAAGTATCGCGCTTCCCAGCGAGTCTTTGCAGTCGACGCGTGATGTTGGATTAAAGTGAAGCTTATCAGGAAGCAGCTTATCTCGCGTTGAGCACGTGAAGATGGAACGTGTCGGCCCGGGGCTTAGCTAAGCTGAAAGCGGTTAGTCAATAATACAGGCGAGCCAATTAGTGGAACGGAAAGATTCAGATATGGAGTACTTTATTCTCCATGCTGCTCACCCCTACATTGAGGTACTTCTTAGCAGGTGCGATTGAGAGCTGACCCACCCAGCACAACACTAGAGAGAATTGACCCTACACAAGCCGGTTGAGTTTCCATCGAATCATCACCGCAGTATCATATATATAAAGCATGCGGCCTAATACGCCCTATGTTCCTCATGCTTATTACTTTTTGCAGGTAGTTGGAATGGCTCACATCTGGCCTTTCCTTCTGCTTCAGCGCACTTTCTTCATCTCCATCTTTGTCTAGGGTAGGCCATCCTTAGAGCCTGTCCATAGATGTTATCAGCTACGAATCTCGGTGAGTTTTGGGATGAATGTGGTTTCTTGACTCTGTCAGCCCATGAGAGACGGCAAATCAAAATCAATCTTGGGGGGCTGTAGCCTGCTTGTAACAGTAGCAAGGAATTCTAGAGAGCGTTCACTTGAATGTAAAGTCCTGCAGCACAAACTCTCCCTCCTCTTGCTTCTTGACCATCTCGCCGCGCATCACACTCTCGAAACAGCAGTCCCCAACGAGGAGATATTCGCCTTCATCAGGACGAGTAACCAGAGGCGAAGGACAGCCGTAGAGAATGCATATCTCGTCGCCCACACGTGTTCCCGGTCGCACAAACCCCATATACCCTCTCTCGGTGATCGCAAAGGCCCTTGACGCCCAGATATATTGCAGGTAATCCAGGAATGGTTTTGCGACCATCACTGCGGATCTGCTATCGGAAATGTTGTGGAAGGGGATTAAAAAGGCCTCGCCAGTATCGCTGCACTCCTCCGTTACGCAGGTCCCAAAAGATGTAGCGGCTTGCTTATAGAGTTCATCGCAAATGGTGACTGCATCATGTCCCCCCGAAGCGTTGGGAATGAGATCCCCGATGAGGTCCTCGTAGGCTGCAGAAAACGCGTAGCTCAGTGCAGGATTGCCCTCAGCGGCGACGAACTGCAGTGCTTCCATCACTGTCGGCTTCTGCCCTTCCCTTACCATCGCCGCGTACTGATTGCTGAACTTGTCGGAGAAGTAGTGCTTCATAAAAGCCAGTCCTAGAAAGAGCATGAATCCTGATGCTAACCTCTTCTCGGCCGCCCAGCCTGGCCCAGAACCCACAACAAAAGGGCTAAGGGGTTCTATCAGTAGCTTAGTGGGGAAGATAGCCTTGAAGAGCTCTCTGTAGATCCCCGTTTGGCCATGCTGTTTCCAACCATGTGATCCGATGGATAGGGCGATGGAGTTTAATATTGTAAAGGAATCGCTGGCAGGAATTTGGGTCGTCTTCCCTATCTTGTCGAACGAAAACCCCCGAGCAGTGAGACGCTTGCCGCTAATCGAATAAAAAGGATTCTTCGATCCAGAAGCGTCAAGGTTGCGCTGATCAGCAAAGCCAGCCATGAAGATGGGGCGGGCGTATGGAAATTCCAAGTTCCCGATCCTTCTAAAGTCGGGGATCCAGGAAGGGAGATTTGGACAAGTTGAATCCTCAAACGTACCAACACCACCCATAGCAATACAGTAGAGGCTATTGTAATGCGTTATCCCGTTCGTGACGAGATCTCGGTACAGGTCCGCTTCTGACCGGCGATAGTTGGGTTCCACGATTCTGTGTTCCAAGGGAACCAGATTCAGCAAGGCATAAACCTTGTCGCGGATGTCAGTAGCCTTGTAACGCCTTGTCTTTAAAAGTAGAGTGAATATGTCTGAATGGGCCGGCGAGGTCTCTACCAGATGGTTTCCTGTCAGGTCTTTCCAAGGACTCTGCTTTCGGAGCATAGTCCTTATAGCTTGACAAGTAGAAGTGCCAGCTCTGACTGCAGACATTGCTTGAAAAGCGCTGAAAACGCCGTCATCCCAGTCGGAACCTTCAGTCACGGCCAGCGGCAATCTAGATGCCGTCTTCCAAAAGAATAGAAAAAGGTTCATATTGCTCATGTCAATGATTTGGCAGCCGCAGATGAGGACAGAACTGGAGGCATGGCCCACCTCCTGAAGCACCCAGACCCGAGTCCAGTAAGGATTCCCGAAAAGCTGTTCTATCGCTTGCTTGTTTGAGTCATTGTTGAGCAACTCGAACTTCTCCCGCACCAAAGCCTCTAGCTGAAGAGAAAAGACCGAAGTTGATGTGGGGTTTGAACTCTCAGCTTCCGTCCGTATCGTGTCCATGAGCTCTTGTCCGTATGAACACGATTTTTGAATGAACGAGAAAGCTCTTTCTGTGGAACCAAGTTCTTCCCCAAGCCATATAAGAACCGTGTCAGCCTGGCCGTAAATCTGGCCCATAAGTGGCACCTGATGGCTCTTTTCGTCATTGTCGCTCTGGTTGATGCAAAGAGCATCGGCCCAAAGGTACTCGACCCAAGAGTACTGAGATAGGCGATGTATGGCAGTGAATAAGTTCTGGCCAACTGACATGTTCTGGCCATCTACCTGGATAGTACCGGCATGGCTCGGGTTACCCCAGGTGTAGGACAAAGCTTTGTACGGCGGAGCCTCGTGGAGCTTGAATGTCAGAAGCTTGCATTTGATTGGTGGTCGTGGGAGGCGGACAACGGTTATCGGATTGATCAGTTCAGGTGAGATTTCTGGTGGACTCTCGATCCGAAGTAGCCTGATCTCCTGGGATGGGTTGTCTAGAGGTTGGTAGATGGAAGGGTCAAGGGCGTGGCTGCTCATCTTTAACGGAAGCGGATTGCTTGAGGATGATGCATGGAATGGACAGGAAAGTAGATGTCGATGATCTTTTGCAGGAATGAAGTGAGGAAAGTTCGTGACGATATTTCGACTGTGCCCTCACTGCTCTCGACAATGTAGCAGTCGTAAGAGGTGGGGTTGAAAGATGGCAAATTATCTGGAGTGAGGCTGAATTGAACCAGAGGCTGTCACGTGTGCTAAGGCTGTTTCAACCTAACAAAGTGGAAGAATGAGGCAGTGCATTAGTGAATTCCGAAAAGCCAGAGTTGACATGATAGCCTAGCAAGTACAATACTTTGTGACCTGGGCTTCAGAATCCATACATATATGAATGAAACATAACTAGCCCGAGCATTGTGTTATTTGATATTGTGCCCGATAACTCCTCTTGGAGACGTCGTTGATACCAACAACAATAACTGGCCCGATTCACTGCAGTTCTCTAAAGACAGATTCCTCCACAATCCGATCCGCCATTCTCAGGATCACAGTCATCAGTCGGATCGTCATAGCACCAGAGCCCATCCGGACACTCCAGCCCGGCGATGCCCCCGCACTGGTGTAGCTTCTTGGGCGCGCAGATGCCCGTCATATCGCAGGCCATGCCGCACGAGTTCGGGATACGCGAGTCGTCGATGCAGCTTGTGCCCTTCTTGCACGGTGGCGGGGGCTTGGGTGTGAAGCCGCCACAGGTCTGATACTGATTCTTGAAGTAGCACCTTCCAGTGCAGCGGTTCAAGTCGGTGCAGTCGGGAGAGTTGGGGATACATTCCGTGTCGTCGGGGCAGGGGGCAATCTTGAGGCCACATGGGCGGTCGATGCCCTGCTTTGCAGCTGCGAAGCTGGTGACGCCAAGGGCGGCCGCGACAATGAGGTTCTTGAGGAGCATTGTATCTTTCTTGAGTATATTGGAAGAGACAGGGAGAGTGAGCTGTAGAGAGGATTGAGTTGAAGGCCTCTACTGACAGGACGATCAACCTATCTTATACCTGCTCTTGGGCAGTAAGCTTAATCAATTCCAGTCGTGATTCATCTCTCTGAAACACGCAGGTAAGACATAGGCCTTCTGATCTGCAGTCAGCTGCCATAAGGCCTCCGACTGTCCGAGACTCTGATTCCGCGATGGGCAAATGAAAGGGTGAGCCACTTCGTATAACCGCGCCATATGCCTTTATTTGCACACAATGATGACGTTTGATCTGAACGTTGCACAAAGCTGACTGTTGAAACAGTTGCAGCTGTCAGAAGTCGGCATAATTTCCCCCGGCGGCGATCACTCGTGGTGATGGGGTCCCAATTTTAGAGGCTGGGCCCATTCCAGATACCCGTTGGATCATGTGGGGCTAAGGCCCCAGGCGATCCAACCTAGCAAGCTAGGTTGGCCAAAAAAGTGCGGGACAGCCAGAAAAGTGCGGGATAGCCCCTTACCGTGATGCGTCTTAATTTTTATATATTTTATACCTAAAAACACCGAAAATAAAGATATAAGATAGTATAATCCAGTGCTTCTGCGTCTACCTTCATTATGAGTACTGTAAATAACCTTAAGGCCGCGAGGGAAGTCATCGCATCACGTGCTAGGGTCGCCAACCGGCCATATCGCGCTGCTTCCTCCGGCATCACCAAACCAATCTCTATTAGGGCCGCTATGGCTAAGCATAAGGCATCTTCCTCTTCTGCCGTGGATCGCCTCATTAAGAAGCTTGAGAACCCTGATCTCGTGAAGCTAATGGGCCGCCCGCGCCTCCTCACGGATGAGGAAGAGGAAGCGATCGTCGCCTTCGTCACCTGGATGGAAAAGGCCGGCTTTCTTGCCTCTAAAGCTGAGATTGAGGACGCCGCTAATACCCTTCGCCGCCGTAGGGACCCAGAAGCGAAGCCCATGAGCAAGATATGGTATACAGGATTCCGTGGCGATTATCCGGAGCTATAGAAGATATTCCTAGAGGCCGTCGATAAGTCTCGTGAGTCCTGGGAAGCTAGCGGTATTACTGACCTTAAGGAATGGTTTAAATGACTTACTAAGGCCATTAGGAAATACGATATTTATACCTCTAAGTGCTAGAATACCGACTAGGCCGGAATCCGAGTTGGCTGCTTATATGAGCGGATATAATGCCTCGTCGTCTATATAAGTAAGAAGACATAAACCTAGGTGCTTAACCTATTAAACCGCGAGACCTGCTCTCTTATCGGTATAGGTAATGCGGTGGGTAATATAATACCGCCGTGGGCTATCTTTAAGGCGTTACTAATACTAGATTATGCCTATATCGATGCTAATCCATAGATATGCTTTATAAAGTCAGAATCTACCTTCTCTAATAGCGAGATTACCTTCGAGTGGGCATAGATATTTAATCAATATAGTTAGGAGAAGTCTACGCGAGTATAGAGCCGCGGGAAGCCTTTTAAGGAGTAATTCAGATATAATAAATTCCTTCGTAATCCTATTAGGCAGTATATTCAATATAATATTCCTCTTATTTCTTATAACCCGGGTGAAGAGATTTAGTGGATTTTTATCCTCGATAGATTTAGCGGCTATAGCCTCTTTGCCTTCCGCGAGTATTACCTTAAATTCTAGATTATTATAATCCCTTTACCTTCTTACTCTATACATTTCTTATAGCCGATAGATATAGAAGTCTTCTAGCCAATAAAGAATATATATTAGAAGATTCTCCGCCGAGCAATATAAAAAGATAATATCTCTTTCTCGCGCCTTAATTTCATTAAAGGACTATAGGTAAATTAAATAATATCTCACGAGAAGAAGAAGACCTATTAATCGAGGTATATCCCTAGGAGATAATCGATAGCGGCTTCACTAGAAAGAATATCATCTTAGGGTTTAAGAAATCTGGTATCTTTCCCCTTAACCCTAATCCTATGCTTGCCTTCCTTCTTAAGCAATAGATAAAGGCGAAGAAGGCAATTAATCCTACCTTTGCTTTTCTTCTTCTATTAGAAATACGCTTCCAATACGCCTCTAATACTATAAAGCGCATCATAGAGCAGTATTTTAATATCTTTTCCTCCCTAACGCGCGAGGGGCTACTTAAAGTCCATAAGGTCGTCATGGAAGCTATTCTTCTTTAGGAGACTATAACTATATATATGGATGACCGGCGAAGCCATATTAAGAAGAGATATAACCAGATAAAGAGAGGGAAGAGAGGGAAGCCCATTAGAGATTATAAGCATAACGTCAATCTTCAGGAGCTTCATGACCAGCAAGCAGAAGTCATCGCCGCAGACCGTGAGAAGGAGCAGCGGCGGCAGGTCCGCTCTGTGCGCTCTATGCTCCTTAAGGAGATCGAGAGGCTTAAGGAGGAGTAGCGAGAGAATAAGGAAATCATCATCAACGGCGTAAAGAAGAAGCTATAGTCAGGGCTGCTATCAATTCAATTCAATCAACGCTAAGGCCAAAACCCCGTGTTTTGATTGGACAAATTGAATTGAATTGAGTAATTCAATTCAAGTCATCCAATCAGATAACCACCTTTTTGTTTTAGCGTTAATTGAATTGAATTGATAGCAGCCCTGGCTACAGTTCAAGAAGTGGCTTAAGCACATAGGGAAGGATAAGGACT
>SSHR01001652.1:0-13972 GCA_006518225.1 Fusarium neocosmosporiellum
ACCGGTGGGCTATGTGTCGCATATCAGCCTGTCGCACACACGGCATAGCCCACCGGATTATTTTCCGGAACTCCACTTGCAATTTCCGTTCCACACGGATTTCGTCTTCTATATAAGACAACAACGTCATTCTCTTTTGTATAGTATAATTGCTCTTCAGATAATTCTCATCAATTGACTGGTGCCATCAATGATCCCTGTGGAGCCAGTTGTCTGACAAGATGCCATCGTCGCCTTCGTCACCTGGATGGAAAAGGCCGGCTTTCCTGCCTCTAAGGGCGAGATTGAAGACGCCGCCAACACCCTTCGCCGCCGTAGGGATCCAGAAGCGAAGCCTGTCAGCAAGATGTGGTACCCACGCTTCCATGAGAATCATCCGGAACTCCAGAAGACCTTCCTGAAGGCCATCGATAAGTCTCGTGAGTCTTGGGAAGCAAGCGGCATCACCGACCTAAAAGAGTGGTTCGAACGACTTACTGAGGCTATCAGGAACTTCAACATCGGCGCCTCTGAATGCTGGAATACAGACCAGGCCGGGACCCGAGTCGGCTGCTTGCGTGAGCGGATACAGTGCCTCATCGTCCGCACGAAGAAGAAGACTCGCGCCTAAGTGCTCGACCCATCGAACCACGAGACCTGCACCCTTATCGGTACGGGCAACGCTATGGGCGATATGGTCCCCCCATGGGTCATCTTTAATGCATTCCCTACACTAGAATACGCCTATGTAGATACCGATCCGTAGATACGCTTTACGAAGTCAGATATTGCCTTCTCGAACGGCGAGATCACTTTCGAGTGGGCGCAGGCCTTTAACCGGCACAGCTAGGGAAAGTCTACTACGGTATAGAGTCGCGGATTGCCTTTTAAAGAGTGGTTTGGCTGCGATGAATTCCTTTGTGATCCTATAAGGCAGTACGTTTAATATGATATTCCTCCCATTTCTTATACTCCGGGTAAAGAGATCTAGCGACTTCTTATCCTCGATAGATTTAGTGGATATGGCCTCTTTCTCTTCCGCGAGTATTGCCTCAAATTCTAGATCATCGTGATTCCTTTGCCTTCTTATTCAACGCATTTCCTTTAGCCGATGGATATAGGGGTCTTCCAGCCGATAAAGAACGCACATCAGAAGATTCTCCGCCGTGCTTTGCGCAAAAGCAGTATCACCTTCTCGCGCCTTGACTTCGTCAAAGGACTACAGGTAAGTTAATTAATATCTCATGAGAAGATCTACTAATCGAGGCGTGACTGCAGGAGATTATGGACGAAGGATTCACCAGAAAGAATATCATATCAGGCTTCGAGAAATCTGGCATCTTTCCCCCCAACCCCGAGCCCGCAGTGGCCTTCCTCCTCAAGCAGCAGATAAAGGCAAAGAAGGCGATCAACCCTGCCTTCGCTTCCCTTCTGCCGTCAGAAACATGATTCCAACGCGCCTCTGATACCGCAAAACGCGTTACAGAGGAGTATCGCGATGCCTTCTCCTCCCCGACGCGTGCGGGGTTAAATGAAGTCCGCAAGGTCGTCACAGAGGCCGTTCTTCTTAAGGAGACGGTAACTATGTATGTGGATGACCGGCGAAGCCGTATCGAGAAGAGATATAATAAGATGAAGAGAGGAAAGAGGGCTAGGCCCGTCGGCGACTTCGCCCACAGCGTCAGTCTTCAAGACCTTCGTGACCAGCAAGCAGCAGTCATCGCCGCAGACCGTGAGAAGGAGCAACGGCGGCAGATTCGATCTATCCGGTCTATACTTCTTAGGGAGATAGAAAAGCTCAAGGAAGAGTGGCGAGAGAATAAGGAAGTCGTTATCGACGGCGTCACAAAGAAGCTACAGTTCAAGAAGTGGCTTGAACACACAGGGAAGGATAAAGACTATCTATCTATGGATACACAACGCTCTGAGATAACCCAACTCCTCAACGAAAAGACTGACGGGTTCATGATAGATACACAGTTGCCGCAAGAAGTCAGAGACTCGATCCGTGAAGCAAGTCACGCCGCGAAGCCCCTTAGCGCGATGGACTGGACCGCCCTCCCCGGCAGCGACAATACGGTTACTTTCAACCTCGAGCCGCCGCGGCACGCCGATAACGAAGAAGAAGATGATGAAGAAGTCCTTGCATTGATCAAGGTTGCTCCTCTTGACGATGGGCAAGCAATCCCCCGTTGGCAGCGATCTTCGCCGCCGATGACCTCCTCATACGAGTCATCACCCCCGCCAGCAGCGGCTTCAACGCCGTGCCCTTCACGACTTCAACCGCATACATCAACGATAGATCAGATACTTCAGATCATCAAGAGGGAAAGAGAGGTTCAAGCAGCTAGGCTGCCGCGTTCAATAGACGTTGATACACCTTAAATACGTGAGGAACTGTCCCTCAAGGCGGCGAGGCCTGGGTGCCAAAGCAACGGCTTCTATAGCTCAATCTTGGTCTTCATGAATGTAATTCCCTTAGGCATCGCGAAAGGCATCACTTTCTCTTCTGATCCTGCCTCAAATACTACTTTGGATATCTTATGAACATCAAAATATCGGAAAAGGTGCAAATCACGGCTAAAATCGGGCCTCGACGATGTCCCGCACTTTTGTGACCAACTTAGCTTGCTAAGTTGGCTCGCCTGGGGCCTTAGCCCCACATGAGCCAACGGGTACTGGTACTTCTATCATAAGCTAAAATAGTTTGGGGGGGATTAGGTACCTATGATCCGATGCATTTTAATTGGCTGCACCCCCCTGCCGTG
This sequence comes from Fusarium neocosmosporiellum, assembly GCA_006518225.1. Lineage (NCBI taxonomy): Eukaryota > Fungi > Ascomycota > Sordariomycetes > Hypocreales > Nectriaceae > Fusarium > Fusarium neocosmosporiellum. The sequence goes on from SSHR01001652.1 coordinate 2,748, forward strand.
ACCTGGCGGGAGGTTTTCCACAGCTCAAGGGATAGATGACGTCAAATTCTACCGGTATTCACTTGATGCTGACTCCATCACATGTGCATATCTCTCATGCGAGTGGTGACTTTATGCTGCTTTTAACCTCGCCCGGCTTTATAACCAGATACTTATGTCTTAGATACCTCAATCAAACCAATTGGCGGTGAAAATCCATGACCTCATGGACATAGAGGCGCAGAGACTGAGGAGGGGGGAGTTAGTTGGCTTATCTCCAATACTGCTATGGATATGTTAACTATCGTCAGTATGTCGTATATATTGACCAATGGTCACTTTTGTCTGATTGTCACACCATTCGGAGCTTCTCCGGTTGACTTTATTGGCGGCTTGGCTGGACGCCTTGACCACATGCAGTGCATTGCACGCTAAGGGGTTTCACAGACCTACCGTTGGTGAGTTGTGAGCCGATCCCACACACTTCACCAATGGGTAACAATTAGTCACCCCTCTGAATTTGCCGCCGCCATGCAGCTCTAGCGGCCTTGATTTCTGCTAAGGGTGCATAATCTTGAATAGTTATAACGTCCCCATACCCCCCTCATGTGCGCTCTCAATCAGAAGATTCATCGTGAGAGAAAGCTAGAGCAGGACGAAGCAGAATGCAAAGTCGATACTAAGTAACCTTGACCTTCCTGGAACGAACAGAGGTTTCTGCAGCTAGGGTTAGCATCACCACAGTAGTGGAGCGACCCATGGAACCTTGGGGTTACCAGGGAAAGATCTGCGCTGATTGTTTTTTGTCGAGACAAGGCGGACCACATCGAGCACACAATTTGCGATGTCAAGTGCACATTCCCCGAATGCCATTCGCAGGTACATTACCACCTATCTGTCGTCATCGCACCAATACCGTGTGAAGCTCGATCCGGCTTCAAGCGATTTATAGCCTCAGCGTGACGAAGCAGATTGCTGACACAGACGAGATCCAGGAAGCTTGTTATAATTGGAGACAATGCTTGCGGCAAGACGAGTTTGCTAAGCATTTTCACGCTTGGCTACTTTCCGGCAGTAGGCTTCCCTTTCATCCAGACATTTAACGTAGCTAACATATATTCAGCATTATGTGAGATAATCACTAGACGACCATAACCGAGGTATTAACAATTAGCAAGGATCCAACAGTTTTCGAAAGTTACGTGGCTCATTGTACAGTGGATGGACAAGCTGTAGAGCTCGCCTTATGGGATACTGCTGGACAGGAGGGCTACGCGCGACTAAGACCACTGGCCTACTCGAACGCACAAGTCATTCTAATAGGTTTCTCGATCGACGCCCCCGACTCGTTAGAAAATGCCAAGTGTAAGGTTCGATATTTCTGCTTGGCGCTTCGCGGAAGGCCGCTGCTAACGCTGAGTTTGCAGTGGATTGAGGAGGCTACCCGCTTATGTTCCGGCGTCCCAATTATCCTTGTTAGCTTGAAGAAGGACCTCCGGAAAGACCCAAACGCGATCGAAGAGGTGAGTGGGAAATCCCTGCGATTGGTCGCCGAGCATGAGGGCGAGATAGCTGCTCACGAAATAGGCGCCAAGAGATATCTAGAGTGCTCGAGTTTAACCGGTGAGGGTGTCGATGACGTTTTCGAGGCAGCCATCCGGACGGCTCTCTTAACAGTCCAGAAGGTTAAGGGCGAAGGTTGCTGTGCCGTCTTGTGAGGGCGTCCTTCAAACTCGGAGTAAGAAGGAATGGGTTGATGCAGCTATATCTTCCATCATGTTTCAGCTTAGCTCTGCTGAAGTGGACAGCATCGATGAGCTTTATGCTCCTAAATAGGTAATTGGGTTTAGCTAGACGAACAGTTGTGTCTCATCTCCTGAGTGCGTGAAGCCCTCCAGCCCGTACCTCGCCCCACATGACCTCGGGAACCCCGCAAGTACGTGAGGGGTACGGAAAGTTTAATCCGTGAAAGATTTCGTGCCAATTCCCCGCCAAAACACCACCAATTCATTTTGATGAGAACGATGGAGTCCCCTCCAATTCTTGATGAGATCCGGGTCATCAATCCCTATGACGACAAGAGCTTTCTCGATGAGAGGCACAGCCATCGCATTTGGCCAAATGACTCAACCCGGGCCGCGGCTTTTCCGGCCGAAGAGGACCGAGGCACGACCTTCGAGCCCTTCCAAGTAGAACCACGCCAATTACACATCAACACACTGCCTCCAACTGTTGGAGAAGTGGCATGCATGGTGGTGCTACACAGGCATGCCACCTCAAGGGACGACGTCACGATGATGCCAGAAATGTCAGAACGGCGTTTCAGATCTGTTGCAGGATCAGCAGGTCTAGTATCTTGGCCTGCCTCCTCAGATATAGAAGAAGGACACAACACATCTACAGATCAGTCACACACATGATCATCATCCTAAATTAATCATTCTCGGTTCTGCATACTCCATATACACTTCTCCATCCTCTGATAACCCATCTCCATCATTATAGGAACAACGCGTGTCTGACACCAATGCCTCTGAAGCTATTCCAACTTTTCCTTCCTATATTCCTCGTTGAAAAATGGGTCGTCTACACCAAAAGCTGGGTCACGTGGCTTAAGAAAAACGGCTGGATCGATAGCTGGAAAACCGAAATGAAGCGAACCTCAAAACTCCACAAATGGGAAGGTCCAACGGCTTCAGAGGTGATGACGATGATTGCAGTGCTTGTTTATATGGGTGTGCATAAGGAAAAGAAGATACGAAGCTATTGGGAGGGCCCCAAGCCCCGTGTTCAACGCGCTGAGCACTCATTTGTTAAGTTCATTTCATACGATACATTTCAACTTATCCACAGGCACCTTCGCCCCTTTGACCACACCCAAGTTGACGAAACTGCACCACTTCCGAGGGTATTCCAAGGCGTCGAAGAGTGGTCTGAGCACATACAAGCCGTATCCATGCAGCTATTCCGGCCTGGGTCCCACCTAGCTATCGATGAGTGCATAATCCGCTATACGGGCAATAGTGACGCTATCACGACTATCAACGGCAAGCCCGACCCCGTTGGCTTCAAGATTTGGGTCATAGCGCAAATGGGCTTCTTTATCCAGTGGCTATGGCATATCAAAGAGGCGGAATACGGCGCCGTTGGCGTTGAAATTTCAACACAGGAGTTATCATCACAACCCTCACAACCCTCACAAGCCCGGCCTAGGAAAAGAAGAAAGGTCTCAGCTAAGGCCGCAGAGAAAGCCCTTGATACAGGAGACAACGATGATGCAGTGAATTCGACCCAAGCCGTCGTTGTTGGCCTTACAAAAACACTGCCAAAATCGACATATCACGTCTTTGTGGATAACCTCTTCTCGTCCACACCTCTCTTCCGCAACCTCCGTAAGCAGGGCTACGGAGCCACTGGCACGGCTCGTACGAATAGCGGCATCCACGAGGAATTAGTCAGGGATAAGAATGATGACGGTAAGGTCAAAAAAATGTACCAATTTAATGCCGTCAAGGCGATACCAACCCCCGACAACCAGGTACTGACTTTAGACACTTTTGGCTAAGAAACCCCTACTAATCCGTCTTCGTGCTGTAATTTTAGATCAACCAAATCGCTTGGAAGGATAACAAGCTTGTGTTATTCTTGTCAACCGTGTTCACCGGCGCCGACGATGAGCGTGTCATACGGCAGAGGAAGAAGCCGTCCTCCAAAAAGTCAGAAGCCAAGCCGATACGCCGTTTTTTTGGTGACGAAGCTGTCAAAATGATTAACATACCGACAGTGGCTGCTGCTTATAACGACGAGATGAACCATGTTGACCGTGGTGACCAATTGAGGTCATATTATAAGTATGACCATGCCCTATGCCGGGGCTCGTGGCAGGCACTGGCCTGGACCTTCCTCCTTGTTGTGGCCCTTATTAACAGCTATGTTGTTCAACTTCACGGGCAGCCAAATTGGAAGAGATACACAAATCATAGGGAGTGGCGAGAGTGCATTTATAACGAATTATTCAACGCCTACGGTCACGACAGTCAGGCAAGAAAACACTAACGAGCAGGAGACGAGCGTGATCTACAGGAGGCCGAATTACAGCGTGAACACGTCAATCGCGAGATCAACTTTGTCAACCGTCATGTTAAATCAGACTGCCTAGCCTGTCAGGGGTGTCGGCAGGGGCAGGTACGAGCAAAATCTCAGGATTGGTGCCCTCTTAAGGAGGTCAGCGGGAACAACACCAAGAGGAAGAGGAAGAGGAGGCCAAAGGTGCGTAGTCAGACCACTTGGGGATGCCGTAGTTGTGATGGTACCAATTTGTAAAAGCCGGCATTGTTGGGACTTCTATCACCACCTAATTTAGCAGACTAATTATGTACCGTTAATTTGACGCATTTTAATTGGCTACAACCCCTCATCGTGACCGGAATGGAGGGCTTCACGCACTCAGGAGATCGGCCTCCGTATTTGACCCCGATTTACACCCAGTTTTCTGCCACAGCCAGGGCCCTGGCAGCTGTGTATCAGATTGAGTCTTAGAACCTTCATTTGAGTGGAAAATTTAGAGCTTTTCATTGAGACCCTATCCGTCTAGTCTTGAAAACGCATCCCGCGACACCGCCCCGCCAAACCTCCCCAGGTCAACAGAGGAACTTGATATTTCTTTATTGTCCCAACTGGTAACTTTAAGAAACATCTAAGAAACTAGATGGCATCCTTATCTAATCGCCTTTTGTATATACTCAATAAGGTATACTAGGGATAGGGTGTAGGTAGAGATCCTCTGCCTGGGGGTAACCGTCTCCGTACTGTTGCTGAATATAGTGCTGCGCCTCGATTTTATTGTAATGCTGTATCAGGCTGCAGTTGCAACTCGTGTGCTGCAATAGTTGCATCTTGAGGTGAAGGATCTCCTCATTTAGATCATCCACGTAGCTAGATAGAGTTCTATGGTGTTGCTCTATATCCTGTTCATCAGACTCAAGCCTCACAAGATCCTCCCTCTTTCTTATGCGTAATTTATTGGTAGCAATGCGGTTTCTCTCCTGCACTCGCTTATATTTCGCGTCTTATTTGTAATTACTAGTACCGCTGCTAGTACCGATCTTATTCGCATGAGCATTAATCCCCTTCCTTCTCGGATCACCGTTATTGTCTCGTCTGGAATTGCGTCTAGCGGGTTTAGGAGCTGCGCGCTCACTGTGCTGCGTCTTGCGCTTTCGGCCAGGCTTTTTGGGTGGCTCCTGTGACGACTGGAGCGACGGAGTAAAGGTCGAAGGAAGTTCGTCAGCGACCGTAACCAGGCCCTCGGACGACAGAGTATGGTCTTCGACGGTGGAGTATTCATCGACCCGACGGTCTTCCCTGTAGAATATGAATTGGTCGCGGCAAAGGCTGGCTTTGAAGTCAACTTCATTCTGGAAAGCGCCTAGGAAGGGTGACGAGTCAATAGACTCCAAGAGCTCCCATCGCGAGTAGAAGGGGACGGCCGTGCCGTCTATAGTGAACTCGTGTCCAGTAGCCACGTCTGGGGTGTAGCCGTCGAGCGTTGTAACCCCTTCCATGTACGGAAGAGGGTTCGTGCAGCGCTGACTTCAATTCAAGTAAGTCAAGTTCGGGGGTGTAACTTGATTACTTGAAATAAAATCGTCCGTGAACTTACTTAACTTGAATTAAATTGATATACTTGAATTGAAAGCGCTGACCTGAGGCTAGGATGAAGCTATTAGTACTCTCACGCCTCCCCTCCATATCCCACCCCATCAGGTCCCCACCAAAGCTAACGACCTCGCCTACAGTGATCGCTTAATGGCCTAGCTAATTCCGTAGGCATTATATTTCCTCTATTATCTCGGGGCTTAAGCTGCGCCTTTACGAGCTTATTATCAACTTTGTGACACTAAACGTCCGCTCAGGATCGACAGACATAGCAGGAATTGCCAGGATGTCAAGGGCAAACTTGCTTAAACGTAGATATTCTTCTTAGTGTTCCTTCCACTATAGAATGGCGTTCAAGTTCTCTCGCCGGACTGGCCCTTGCCTCATATAAACTCCAAGCTCATCTTCGTCCATCATGTACCGATCGTAGCTCTGTATCCACTGGTCGAATTGACTAGGCTCGTCTTGCCGCATCGCTTTTCCTATCACGGTTCTCGTTGTCTCAGTCTGCTCCTTACGTGGATACTATTGTTCAAAGAATTCCCGGATACTATTCTTAGCATCCCGTAGCCACACTAGTTGCTCGTGGCTAGTCTAGTTCGCCTTAAGCTAAGATACGTTCTAGCGCGGGTGAAGAATAATGGCAGCCGGGTAAAGTGGCGATTGGCTAAGTAGACTGTAATACTCGTCAAGTTTTGCCCAACAGTTATTAATAGAGATTTGTATGCATCGTCGGTAGTCATCATTAAGACCCTTAGCTTGCGAGAATGCACCGGTATATTCGTCTCGAGTGTGCTGTGGTAAGTATTTCTCGCGTCCGCGACCCTGGTTAGCTCGTGGAGGACTATATCCTACGAAAGTATTAGTAAAATAGATATAAGAAGAGCAAATATAAACTAGAAAGCCGTACTCGTGGTTGCTAAGGCTCTAACAATCTGTAGCTTATTAGTAGTGCTATCTAGGGGCGAGAATATTAGCTTTTGCTCCTCGAAGAAGTTGAGCAAATATTCCATTCCGATCATCACTTCCCATAAGGCGCCATAATGGCCTTCTTTAGCCTAACCCTGGCACCTCATGGTGATCTCATAGAGTAGTTTTGGTAGACTCTATATCTCCGCCAAGAGAAGCCAGTCCTACTGTGAAAGATGATCTTGGATAGGCACCCGTTGTCGGGGCTCTACTGCCTTCGTGTCGAGATATATAATGAAATGGTTAATCTGCTCTCGTTTTCGAATTGCACGCTGGATTATTAGAAATATCGAATTCCATCTAGTTTTATTATTCTACATTAGTTCGAGATCGATAATAGCTCGGTCCTCCTTAAAGAGGTGATAATCGTCTTCATCGCGCTGGCTGCATGCCAGAGATTTCATCAACTCTCGCCGTTGCGGAGAAGCCCTGACGAACCGGACGATATTATACAGCTTGCCCACTGCTCCCCGTTTCCGCCAAAGTCGAAGCTTACGCTCTTCAACTTGGAAAGCCGCCTCGGTGAAGGTTTCTCGCTCAAACGAGTCAGGGTCTTTCCCCCAGAGGAACGCTCAAGCTGCAAGGTTGATAATATGCCCAAAGCACCGTGTTCGATTGTTTCTAATATCCTCCTCGGCCATCGCAGGAGAAAGTTGACGATGGAGGCTCGCCAAACATGTGTCATTGGACGAGACATTATCGCAGATACCCGCGCTAATCCGATCTTATATCCCATACTCGCCGAAGATATCATATATTGTCGTTGCTTAGTTATCTCCGGAATTAGCTCCCCATATACGGCGTAGGGCGAGAAGTCGCGATTAGACTTAATAGGAGGCGTTGAGATAGTAAGGGTAGAGGCTAAGGAAAGCGTATCGGTTTAGAGAAGTCCATATGTTAAAGTTAAAGCTAATCTTTGTGACTGCCTTCTCTAATTAACTCGATATTGCTCCCTTCTTTACTTCGAATAATTTCCGTATGGTATTATGCATCGACTACTGGCTCCACGGTACCTCTTTCGCTAATAACGCATCATATAAGTCAAGCATTCGTCGTAAGTATGGATTCGACGGCGCCGTGAAAGGAAGATTGGCGGTAATGATCTAGCCGACCGTCAGCTCCTTCGCTTTATTAACATTGGATCTTGCAGTAGGAAGCTTTAGGCAGCGCCGTTTCGAAGGGGGGTGACTATCAGCGCTAGACGAATCTTCGTCCGCATTACCGTCCGCCTTAGTGATCATATGTGACCTATATCCAGTAAGGCGCTGAAAGAGAATAAATGTCGGACTTATACGCATGTTATATACCTTCGGAGATGTTTAATTGGCGACGTGGTGTTTATCGCGACGAACAATGAGCTCTTCCCGCGTTTATTATATTTCGAGCAAGCCCAGTGGGTCTGTAATGTCGGTAAATTAGGGCTGACTTCCGTGAGGAAGAATCCATGGGCTTGAATCCAGCTCCGCCGGCCTTTGCGATTCTTGTTGGCAATATACTCCTCTGGTATATACCTCTTGCAGCCGATCTGGACCGTTGGGAGGTCAGCAAGAGTCATTCTCCTAGATTTAGCCTTGATGGACGTAGCGTTAAGCTGCTGTTTTAGTGATTTACGCTGACTATTAATGCCCAGGAGCGTTTCTAGCGACTGCTGTTGTGCTGCCATAGCGGATCATTGGCGAATCGCGGATCGTGGATGCTTCTCATAGACTTGGGTTCTGAGTCAGGTGCGACACGTCTCAAATACGCGGGCGAATAAAATAATAAATCCGCGCTACCCCTACCGCGTCCCTGGATTATCATTGGTGCAATCAGCTTGGGCCACATTTTGTACCACACCAAAGTCATTACCCTATACCTTGGGCCCGACGAGCCCCGAATGGCCTCGGCACTCCCAGGACCGTCGCATAGGAAAACCCATAAAATATAGTATTTCAAGTAAATTAAGTTTGAGGCATTATGAACTTACTTACTTGAAATATATTGGGCCGTTAACTTACTTGACTTACTTGAAATACTTGACTTGATACTTGAATTGGGGTCAGCGCTGGGTTGGAGCGCGAGTTGGAGAAGCTCAAGAGCAACTAGAGCGGCGACCAGACCGTCCAAGAGCTATTGCGCCTCAACAAGGCGCTCGAGGAAGAGCTAATGCGACTCAAGGAGAATATGGGAGTGCCGATGATTTCATCACCTTCCTCTGCACCAGGTCTAACTTCACGAAAGCTCTCATTGCCAGACGAGCTCTTGTTAACGTCAACAGTCTACGACGACAACCTCAGCATTGGTAGCGATGCCATTCCTAGCCCTCGCGGGTCACCATTCCCTGGCGACTATAACTCCCTCCCCGGCTACAGCCAACAATACGTCCCTCTATCCAACAACTGCGAATCCTGGGCGGGCACCGTCTCTTGCCCTGTCCCCTCTAATATCTCGAGCCCATCATCATCAGCCGACGACTGTAGCGCTGGCTATATCCCAATCAGCGGGCCCACCTTGATCCTCCCCTCCAACACCAGCTCCTCAAGCATAAGCGCCGTGTGCCACAAGGGCGTTGTCAGGATGGAGTATGACGACCACGGTGCGATTCCGCAAGAACTTCCTTTGCCCAACGTGAGGTCTGGCGAGGAGGTTAGTCACACTTAGTGTCTAGACGCTGGGTTCCGCCTCAGCAATCCTCCACTACAGCCCGGCACTCCCCATTCTCACCCCTACATGTCGCATCACCAGCAGCAGCAGTCCGCCTGGAACACATATGCCGTGTACTACCCTCAGGCGCAGTCGTCGGTTCACTGAACCCTTACCCCGGCGGCTCAAACTGGCATGTGCCCAGCCTGATCATACCGCTGATGTGCCGCCTCGATGAGCTTTTGGTCGGCTTCGTCCAGAACTGTCGCCGGCAGACCCAGGCCAAGGCGATCTGCCAGATTCTGTAGCCTGCGGAGCTAGACGTGCAGTCTCTGTTTCGAGATAACGACGGCCAGGGACGAGTTGCATGCTTGTCACATCCCATCACAGATTTGACTCGCAATCTTTTGGACGCTATGGGTATGACGCGCCTCACGGAGGACATCGCCATCTTTGCGCCTCTGACACCCGAGACGCGTACAACCCCGCTCCCCATCCCCTCATCCTGTGCCGGCACGTGACCGGCTGCAAACCACGAAGTGTACTGCTCTGAACTATTTTTTCGGGCTTGAAGTTGCATTAGCAAGGAACTCCGGCTGGCTGTGATAGAGTTCGCCGAACTTTGAAGCCTGAGACGGTAGTCGGAGTCGCAGGCGAAGGCGGCCACCGCTTTTGCTAGCTTGTGACGGAGCTCTATCCGATTGACGGTCGACAGTGAGAGAGAAGCTGAAGAGAGAGTCAGAGACCCCGGACGTTGCCCCTGTCGAAGATTACAGTTGCAGCCTGTGGAAGATCATGTTGACAAGTCATTTTTCGGTGTGAAGGAAATGAATGACATGAAGCAACTCATCATGATTGGACGCCATGGTTCATACTCCCCGGAAATGCTATCCCAAGATCCAGAGGAACTCTCAAGACACTAACTTCATAGTTCCAGGGAGGTCTTCATTCCCCCAGCCCAAGATGGGATGAAAGCCCTGAAAAAATGCATGGCTGCACTGCGCGTCTGTGTGTCCGCGTATATGCTTTGAAGGCAGTCTGATTCTGGACACTCTGACTCTCGATGCGCAGCTCTTCCGATACCCAGACTTTTTAATCCAAGGCGGCTACCGTAGCAGGTATGAATTCCAGGATGAAATATCGTGAGCGACCCGGATGAAGTTGGTGGGTTATTGTGGCTAGGGACGTTAAAGCATCTTCTGTTTTCTTGCGGGTTTTCCAAGCCTCAACTCCGGGATGAAAGCCGTTGTTGTTTCTGTTCCCAAGAACCGTAGAGCTGGCTTTGTGCAACAGTACTATCCGTAGTAAACGCTCGAGAATAAGTAACACGCGCCTGTTGGTTCGTGGTTCTTGATGGGGAACTGGTCTCTGGCCGTCAAAGGAAACGTCTGTTAATCTCCTGGGTGGTATCCCAGTTCTAGCCCTCAATCCTGGGGATTTCTAGTTTAGTTGACTCTAGTCTTCTATTTTCCAGCTGCGTGCTTTGCTCACTGTTATTGTCGAAGCACCTGCCGTGATGTATCATGTTTTTCCCTTGATGATGGGTGTTCTAAGGACGGAAACAGTATGGTCAGGATTTATGTGATGCTGGGTGTGTGTCCCGAGGATCCGGGATCCCGTCTCATCTCCCTGAGCGCTTAGGGTCGGGACTTGTTGGATTACTTGACTAGGAAATGAGCTACTGGAGAGCGGTTTCGGAGGAGGGACAGACAATGAGGCATATCCGAGAGCCTGCTGGGTTTGAGCGCTGAGCGGAGACGGACAGTGGAGCGCTTAAGACGGAGGGGAATGATTCACTTTGATTGGCCAGATGGCAACACAGGGCCTCCCCGCCGTCGGGGGAGTTGCTCCGGGGTGCATAATGGGGTTTCACCCCCTCCTTTCCTGGTGGTCTAGGCCTTGCTTCTCCGTATTATTGTCTTCGGCACTCTGGCGAATAGACCGCCGTCTAGAACCTCTCGATCATATCGAGAGTTGGACTCGACTATCCCTTCAAT
>SSHR01001656.1:0-12234 GCA_006518225.1 Fusarium neocosmosporiellum
ACGAGCAAAAGCAAGTAGACGTGAGAGGGGGGGGATGGGATGGGAAGGGAAGAAAAGAAAGGAGACGCGATGCGACGCGCAGAGAAGTATAGGTAGATGTAGATACATACCTGAATGAATGACTGATTAGGTAGGTATAATACTAGTCTACGTACACCTGGTGTCTCCTGCTAAGACATCATAGAAATTGAGAGCCAATGGATAACATAGGTGGCATGGGATGACACCATCATGTGAGAATAACGCCCTTTGTTTTGTTTACACACTGCTTGTTGACACAGAAACCACATGAGCGTGCGGAAACTTCCTTCCATTATATTCCTTGGCCTTGCTTGTAAAGACATTTCTCATCTTGTCACATGAATTAGTCGCGGACTCCTCCTCCTTATTCCACTTCAGCCACAAATAGTGACCGCATTAGCACCGAGTTTCGATGTTCAAGCTGCACGACTCCTCGGGAAAAGGAATAGTGGCTAGTGCAAGTTAACATTCATCCCTGGTTCTTGAGCTCATCACTCACCCATCAGGTAGTTGAAACATGATGTCGAACTTTTCGTGAAGATGCCGAATAACGCAGGGCGATTGGGCCAGCCCTCCGACCAGCAGGACCGACTGTAGACAAGTCAGCATGGCTGCCCAAGTGAATATAACGTTCTTATCACAAACATTTGGCTTTCTCCCTATGGCGCCTAGGGCCGCGAATTGTGCGTTGATGACCACTTCGATAGTCGCCAAGGTCTTTTCGAAGAATTTGAGAAGCGTTTTCCTATCATGGAAGTTAGCTCTCGGGTTCTAGTCAGGGGGTGCTGAAAACGACGAACGGTTTGATCGACAGCGTGCTCGATGTTCGTCGAAGCCGTCCAATGACGGAAGTGGCCCTTCTCGGCACTTGCAGGTTGATGTCATCTTCCTCATCGCCCCTGAAGGTTCTCTTTATGCCATCCTCCCACTCCCTAGCAATGAAGTGGTCAAGCTCATCTCGCGCAGATTTGGATGATGTCCTCCAACTCAGACCTGAACTGTTGAGTAGGTAGTCCATGAATTCCATATCGACCGAGCGTGTGCCAAACTCTTCAGCTGAATTGGCAATTCGTCAGTCTCACACAGCTGCTTCATAAGGGTCTCCAGTTTGTGGAAATACTTACAATCCCAGCCCGTGAGTTGGTGGACTAGAGAGGTCGCATAAATGGCCTCATAGCTGACAGCACGCTGGATAGGGCAGAAACGTTAGCCTATTACCATGTCATCAAAGGGTGGCTTCCTGCCCCAAGGAGTAGTACATACCGCTCCAGTGCCGCCACAGTCACAGACAATAACCACATCCCCTGGCTAGAATTGATCAGTAGCAAGTTCCGGGTGAGTGCAAGAGACAATACCTCAATCATGTCTATAGGACCTCTTGGTCGTCGTTCCATTCGACGTTGCGCTTCGAGCGCGCTCAAGATGGCCATATCCATCGGTTTCACGAGATCGATTCTGATCAATCGGTAGAGGTTGACGTCGAACGACCCGTCCACCACATCCCATACCATTTCTCTGATCCAGCTGTGTAAATTCCCAGGAAATTCAAGAGGCACTGAAAGAGAAACGACGATATCAAGGAACCTGAAAAAAATGTTACTGCGAAAATGCTGCCACAGGGCTCTCAGATAACCCATTAGAAGTTCGTTAGCCAGTTTCTGAACTTTATCGACGCTGCTACACAAGTCCTTCCAGAGGGAGAAACAGGTCTGTCGAGGAGTGTTTGTGGACTTGCGCAGTCGAGCAGCTTGTAAGATGGGATTCCCCCATGCTCTAGTTTCCGGGTCATACTGCGTGGGAATTTGAGAGTGTGGTTCAAATCTCGGGCCATCGCTACTCCAAAGCTCGAGATGTTCAATGTCGAAGGGCTGTGAGATATCCGCCCAGGACACAGACGAGAACCTAGAAAACCAATTCAGTACGCCTGCGCCAGTCTGCTTATCTCAAAGGCACTTACATCTCACCCACTTCCATAGCGACGACGATCGTCCTTCGCTCTGGAGGAGGGCTCAGATAGGGCCGCCCATCGAGAGCCAACCCGAACAAGAATTCATCTCGTTCCTCCAAAGCCGCAAGTTGCTCGCAGGACCACTGTCTTATATCGCCGAAACCGTGATGCGAGGCACGCTCGTACCATCTCTTCGCCTCGTCAACGTCCTCTAGCACGTGCGTGCCAGTCTCGTAATGGTAGCCCATCATGTATTTCGATCCACCATCTTCCTCAAATGCTCCCCATTGAGCGAATTTGAACGACAGTGCCGGGTCTGGCACAACCTGGTCCTCTTTGCCTGTGCCTGGCAGGAACCAGCGACTCAGATCATAGGCTGCCGTTCCCCAGCCCTGCCTTGCCGCAAGATGATAATAGTGTATGGACTTGGCTGCATCCACGGGACAGCCCAAGGTCCCCATCTCGTATGCGACTCCCATGCGCCATTGCGCCTTGGAGTACCCGAGATACGCGCTCTTCTCGATGTACATGAAAGCCGTGCTCGTGTCAGTGGGTAACAAAGACTCATCTATAGCCAAACCCGGCAAGTCTCCTAATATGGCCAGTCCATAGACTTAGGCGCCTTGAGAAGCATCCTCGTCGGCACTGTCCGCTGATTGCTTCAACAGGGCCAACCCCTTTTCTACATCTGGCTCCTCGAAATGGCTCGAGTGCAGATATCTAAAGGCCAAGTGGAGGCTTGCCGCAGCATCGCCCTGCTTCTCAGCTTTCTCGTAGTGCTCGAGAGCCGTCTCCCAGTCATCCCACTCTTGCTGATATAGCCTACCCAAGCGATAATGAGCGCGCGCGGAGCCAGCGTCCGCTGCTTGGCGGTATTTGTCGAGTGCCTGCTCGATATCCACTGCGTGACCAAATTGTCCCAGCTCAAGCCATTTGCCTTGATGATAGAGTGCTTCTGGATGGCCTTGTTGGGCCAAGTACTGAAAGATATTCAAAGCGTCAGTCCTGAGATGTTGTTCGGTGTCTGGGACTGCCTGGGTATCTGGCTCTCTCCGCCTGACCTTTTCAGCAGTCATGGCCCAAATCAAAATGTCACGGGCCCAGGTTAGCTGCATTGATACATTTTGGGAGTGGAGAACCTGGTTTCGGGCATTTTCCATTATATCCTCTTTTTCGTCGTCCGATGGAGGTATGTTGTCACCTGTAACCCTGGGCATTCCAACCAATGGAGGATAAGGGGGAGGAGGAGGGGAAGGAGGTATTGGTGCCCCGGGCCTTTCGGGTTCGACTGCATCAATGGAGGGCTCCCGATCTAGCTCCACCTCTTCTTCACTCAATACCCCGGATATGTATTCCACACCAAGCTCGATGCTGATACACAGGTTATCCTCCATGTCTTGCCGTTGTTGGGCAGTCAATTACGAGGCATGACACAGCTGAGCCCCGGCTTGGTTGATACTCATGAGATGTTGCAGCGCAGTCTCGTTCTGCGTTTCAAGCCGGGCATGAGCGGTCCATTTCTCAATGATATCTTCAAAGTCCTTGCTCAGATTGTAGAGCCGAGCCGAGACGGCAAGATTCTCGTGTCTCCAGCGAGACACCTCGCGCTCGATTGCGTCCGATATCGTTGCAGCGATGCTGTCGGCTTCGTCTTCGGGGAGTTCGCTCATCTCCGACATTCTTGCCAGGTCGTTCTCGGATCCCATCTCGGGTGAATCAGAGGAGGCTTCATCATCCGGGTTCAAATCCCAAGGAAGGGCTCTCAATGCCCATGAATGAAGATGCTCTGCAATGTGATCATCTTCGTCTAGCCTCGAGTGGCCACAGGGTCGTTTGCAAAGAGGGCACTCGGCCAACTCGACGAGCCTTCTCTTGCTCATGCTACAGAGGAGCGGCAGGCGATCATCTGGGCAGCTGTGGTAGGATCTCATGTGGCTCTCCCATAGCTCCTGACTGTCGAAGATGAATTCGTCCTCCTGGTCGCTCTCAAAAATGCAATCGTCACAAACCCAGCGCTCCTCGTTGTGCTGGTTCTTTATATGCTTGATCCATTCCTCCCTGGTAGCATACAGATTGTGAGAATCTGGACAGTCCTGATAGATGCATGACGGATTCAAGTCTTGCGCGACATGGCCCCTAGATAGAAGGGTTAGTTTCCTGATCAGATCACATCTGGCAGCCATAAGACATACCGCCATCTAGACTTTGCGGTGTAGTCCTCAGACAGAACCTGCACACAGTACGGACACTGGAAGCTTCCCTTCTTGCCGGGACATGCTGGATAGTCTTGTTTGATGCCGGTTTGCGTCATTTTGGTTGCGACCGACATCGTCCCTTTCTTGGGCTCGAATGGCATGATGACAGGTAGGACGAACTGGGAACCCAGCTCCGTCGCTGTCAAAGTCTTTGCGGTCAGAGACTTTGCAGGCTCTGGGGGTATGGGCAACGCTTGGATAGGGTCTGCAATTGGGAATGGTTCTTGTGCATCAGCGCCAAAAGTGCTGGGTTCTTTGGCTGGTCGAAGCACGGCATCTGGGAGTTGTGAAGGGACGATAGTCGGAGCAGCTGTTTCTTTACTCTTGGCCGGGACAGCACTCTTGCTGATGAAGCGTCTCGCGTATGCGATCCTGTTCCTCCTTGTGATGTTGGCCTCGACAAGTCGTTGCTGGTTCGATGTTGCCCGAGAAGGATCAATAATCCATGAACGGATCACGATTTCGACAACCTTCGGTAGTTTCTCATTGGCGGCTCGACGTCTAAGCTCGCCAAAAAGCTTTTGTTCGTAGGGTCCGACTAGAATCAGGAATAAGAGATGGCTCCTTAGCTGCGTGTACTCATCATCTGAGTGGGCTTTCAGGTACGCATCAGCTTTCAAGTAGCGCAGCTTAGCCCCCGATCTCCTGATGGCGATGGACATCTTTGCTAGCAGCTTCAGATTGGTTTCAATGTAAAATCTAGGGTCAGAATCCTCGGTGTCTGGGGTGTCTGCTGAGGCGTCCTTGTCTTTGGACTGATTGCCTTCATCTGAGAATTCGGACCAGGACGAATCACTTGAACTATTGTCGGACTCGGATGCCTCGTCCTCGTGGTCATCGTGGATCGAGCCTTGGCCCTCGTCTGTTTCTAGCAAGACTGAGCTCCTGGGTTTTCGATGCGCCTCGGGGATCACGAGACAGACGTACCAGGTTGTAGACATTCCTTCAGCGCCTGTGCCAAGCTGTCTAGCAGGCCGGCGATGACTTTTTGGATGTCTGATCTGTCTCTTAGTCGATAATCAAGAGAACTCCGGCCAGTTTTTTGGGCTTTCAAGCCGTGAGACCACCACACAAAGTCGGCAGCCCGATCTTCGAACCAGTCATCGTCGGCAAGCGTCTGGTGCCTCGACGCATCTTGGAAAAGGGAGAGGCATTCTTCGGTTCGTCAGCAGAATTCATTCGTGAGTTCCATGCTCGTACGCGCGCCGGAGGGCCATCGAGCCTCTCGAGGTCAACGCTGAAATGAGCTGGCAGGGTTTGAGGATGCAACTGTGAGGCTGACTGAACTGGAACCAACCACGCATTGTACCTACCTACCTAATAACGCATAGCACACTAGAGAGTAATGCTCACTTTGCAGCAACGAAATAGAACAACACATGAAATTAAATTACAAAAATAATTACAATAAGTACCTAGGGCTCTTTTTTATATTGGAGGTTTTTAATCTCCTTAAAACCATCTCTGGACTGAGAAATCACTATATTAAGTGGGCGCGTTGGTGCCCACCAGGTCATCAGCCTGGCACGCGGGTCAAGGAAAGGCGAGAGGGATAAATTAGCTCATCCTCCCCTAAGGGTAAGTAATGAGATAGAATAAGAATAATAAAATAATCAATAAAAAGGATCTAAAGGTATGATATTATTTTTATTATTATAGATTCTTAACTACCTTTAGGGGAGGATAAGCTAATATCTTTGTATTAGACCGAGTGAGGGACAATGCTACGGCCCGTCCCGTCAAAGCCACTTCCGTTCCTTAGCTAAAAGTCAAAAGAACCATCTCCTTGGTGGGTAGAACCTGACGACTCCCTTGGAATCTGATCAAGTCGCCGACCGTGACGGGAGGCTCTGTGTTCCGTGTGATAGGCCAATCCTTCGCAACATAAGGAGTATCCATGCAACCAAAGTCCTGTGACCCCTCATTTCCCTTGACAGGCCTCAGCCTCAGCCTCAGCCTGATTTGACTCTTAGTCAACTTCACATCCATTCCAATAATCAGTCAGGGCAGTTGCATGCCACTCCATGGCACACAGAACATGGCCTCTTCTGACACTCTGGTCGTCAGCTTTGCGACAGATGTCACTGAGCGCCTGGCTACCGTAGCGCGGGGCGTTGGCGTAAGCGACGACAAACTCTTCTGCCCAGCGTTAGCCGCCGCGCTCTGGCTGGTCAATCAGCACTTGAAGGACCAGAAACAATGCGACTCGGTGCTTGGGGCCCAAGCACGTCTGTTGAAGCTACTGAGTAATCTTGAAAGGATATGCAAGGTATGAAATAATGCTGAGTGTTGGCACGATCTACGCCTAATCATTTCGGATCCCTAGCCGCCAAGCGGGCCAAGCCCGAGCAGAGGAGCAAAGAATGGTCTCGATCTCGCCCATCGGTATCCTGGGCTTAGTCTACTTCGTCAAAACAACCGCAAAAATGCTGTTGACGGCATCCGCAAGCTGGCTTCACGCCGGAGTCCTGAAGGGAGAAAGAAGCAGCAGGATCTACTGAGGATCCTCGAGGCCTTCATCAAACCCCTCGCTGTCGCAGATGAGACGCCGAATCCCAAGACAAAGGCCGAGGTATGGGTGGGAGATGACTTTACCGGCTCAATGCGGACCCTGTATAAGGTTCTGTCTTCATACATCTTCTGCAATGCCGGGAGTGAGCAGACCCAGATCGCAGGAAGACTTCGGCTGGCCCTTGAGAGCGGAGCGGAGGGTGACTCTCCAGCGTTCGACTTGATGTTCCTTGCCCATCCACATCACGAGCTGCAGGCGGAAGCCTTCCGATGGCGTGAAACCCGCATCGCTGTGGATCGCAGGTATGGGAACATGTCACGTCCACGCCTGATGCTGACCAAATTAGAAAGGCCAAATTTGCTGTCGCGGGTGACGAGGATGTGAAACTCCATATCAACGGCCCAACGCACATTGCCGACTTTTGCGAGAGAATCAGCACAAGGGAACAATACCAATTGTCCCTCAAGGTATCAGGCAGACAACTGCACTTTGTTGAATGGTGCGAAGGAGCAAGATCATGGGTGCCCAACACACCCTCCGTGTCCTTGTCCACCATACTGAAGAACCACAAGCTGTCCCAAAAGATGAAGTATCTCCTCTCCTACCTTCTAGCCAAGTCAGTGTGGCAATTCTACTCCACCGACTGGATGGGCAAGGAGTGGACAAAGGAGAGCATACACTTCATGTTTGAGCGCCGCCAGGGCGCCAAGAACGCCGGCATTTACCTGAATGAACCCTTCATCTCCGCTCGCTTTGACCCAGACGGCAGCAATAACGACGCCGAGTTCCGGCCGCACAAGTTCCCCAAGATAAAAGCCCTTGGAATAGTCTTGCTAGAAATCGAGCTGGGAACCGTCATCGAAGATCACTATGAAGAGGAGTGCTACACCCCTGACGGAGAGCTCAACGCCGATGCGGACCTGTACGCCGCCCTCAAGCTTTCGATGACCCCGACAGGTTGGAAGACACCTTCCCGCTGCTGAAGACTGTTATTGGGGACTGTCTGCGGCCTTCCAAATTCATGCAGCACCGCCAAAGTGTTGAGGAGCTTCGCAAGGTCCTCCAAGAGGATGTGGTAGATCATCTGCACACTCTTATAAAGCTCTACGGTCAGCCAGAGAAGATTGACCTCAAGCCGACCGTGCAGATGCAGGCGTCACAAATACGACAAATAACACAACCACCCCACAGCGCGCCTCTGCTGCAACAACCACGAGTACCAAGGTAAGTTCCATTCATCAAATACTATTGCTTCAACTGCTGACCCGTCAAAGAAACGTCCCCAGTCACGAACAACAAGCCGTGAACGCAAAATCTGTTGCCTTCAATGGGGCTGTGGCAAGCTGGTAAGATATTCTGACGCGGACTTTGGCTATCCAGACTGGCCGGGATCAGCATCACGCAGGCCTCGTCCAAGGCTTGGTTCGAAGAGCTGGACCAGCTCAACGAGGTCCTCTCCTCGCTACCAAATGAGATTGACCAAACATACGAACGAGTTCGTGTTGCGGTCATTGATACGGGCATCAACGGGAGCGACGTTTATGCTAAACACATACGAGGCTACCGAGATTTCGTGGCAAACAATGATGACATAAAGCAAGACAATACGGGGCATGGGACCAACTCAGTTAAGCTGGTATACAAAGTCTGCGCCGATGCTGAAGTGTATGTCGCCCGAGTATTTGAGTACGATGAGGCGGATGATGACACGCAGGACCTGATGTTGAAGGTGAGCAACAGAGGCCAGGAGAACACGTGAGGGACTCTGATTAATAGGTGGCCAGGCAATCGAGCATGCAAAGAATGTTTGGAATGTGGACATCATCAGCATCGCGTCCGGCTTCGAGCGAGACCACGCCTTGATGAGAAGAGCGATTGAGAGAGCCGCTAGTGATGGGACTTTGTTGTTCGCTGCGGCATCAAACTACGGAAATATCAGACAGGTTACCTTTCCCGCACGCATGCAGGACGTGGTGTGCGTCTACTGCACAGATGGTCGAGCAAAGGTCTCGCAGTCAATCAATCCAGCTGCCCAAACCACCAAGTCCAAGAACTTTGCCATCCTCGGCGAAGGGGTTTCGGTGCCACCTTCGATAAGAGAGCAGCTCACAGGGACGTCAGTGGCGACCAGCATCGCGGCTGGCCTAGCTGGACGATTGCTCGATTTTTCACGGCAGAAGGATTGCCGACAACGAATACGGTGCGTGGGGAACTTGGCGAGTGTAGAGGGAATCTCGGCGGTATTCAGTCACATGGCAAAGGGGGCCGAGGACTATAGGTATAACTGCGTGGTGCCGGGAAGACTCTTGCAGCACTTGGATGAGGGCGAAGGGAGGGCGATGAAGAGGGCGAGGATATGCGAGACTTTCAACGGCATTGGAAAATATTGACTTGGATGTGTAGTGTATAAGCATCAAGGCCAGTAATTAAAAGAGCCAAAACTACCTAGGTTTCAAAAACTATTTCATGGTTGTTTCTATGTGCAACACACACACATGTATATAAATATACATCATCTTGCTTAGGACAACTCTCATCTGCCTTTTGTCCTACCCTGTGTATTCGGCGCGAGATCGGGTCCGGACTCCGGCAAGAGTGGGTCCTACATTCGGGGCCGGGTCTTGGGACGCGGATGTGTTCCCGATCAAACAATCTAACTGATAGATAATGCTCAGATGTACCAAGACGCTTTCTATTGATAACCATGTACTGAATGAAATTTTAATCTGTAATAATCCCACCAAGCCAGGTAACTTGGGAGCAATAAAGCTATCATGGAGATTGGTGTGGTAAGAATGTGTTTAGGATCGATGAAAGCTAGTTGGTTGCAAAGGTAAAAGAGGATGATGCTAGATACCTCTGAGTGTTTTACAGCCAGGCGAGTCTCAGGGTAAGTCAATATGGTGTGATACTATCTTGGTTTGTAATCATCTTCAAGTTGCCATTGTAGAGAGCCGAGAGTAACTATGATTCAATACCATTTACCGTTCCTACGTCCCGTATTCCGCCGTCCAGGGCCGATGAACCGTCTGGGCTGATTCATGGGCATATCTTCTAGGAATTGAAACGCTGTAAAACTAAGTCGTTGACGCATTGGAATTATAGGCAAGTATTCCATAATACCTACGTAGCATCCGCACGTCTCCAAAACGTGGCAGCAAACAGTGTTTGTTTTTGCCAAAAACACTCGTCCTAGGGTAGGTACCTCAAACACCATCTGTTACAGAAGAAGCCCCGTTTCATATAAACTTGAGTTGACGGATAAGCTTAACAGGCATAGTCAATTACCTTTAAGGGTTTGGTTCATGCTTAACGACCTTGGGAATCTTAACCTCTTAAAATTATGCTTGCTTTGACTTTGAGTAGGGACATCTTTGTGAAACGGCATTGGCTGGCGCAGAGTAGTGCTCTTCATTTGAGCATCACGACAATATCAATCTGGTAAACACCATCGACGGAGAAGTTTCACGGTCGCGACAAAAACACCGAAAGTGGTGTGAGGTTCATGGCATAAGAAACAGAAGAAAACTCTTCGAAACACCGTTTTGCGTCTTTTTTGCCTCGTTTGCGACATTGATCAATGCTCAGCGGCGTATGTAGGGAGACTTTGTTTCAAGACCTCACTGCTGGAGGGCATCCCCTCTCCTTGAGGCCGCAGCTGTCCAAGAAAAATACCCTCCAGTCGGATCAGATGATTTTTTCTTTTGTGACGTCGTTTCAGGTGGGAGAGCGGTGGGTGCGCATATCGCCAAGGGAAAAACGACAGCAGAAACGGTTATTGGAGGGTTTGGTGGCGATGATCATCAGGGGCAACAGAGACTCAACGGCGCCAACTGCTTGAACAGAGGAGAATCCGAGGTCAAGGATAGAGTGCTGACATGGGTTCGGGCGCTGTGAACGGGCCCTTCCATGGGGAGGGGATTGATTACAGGGATCAGTTACTGGTCCCGGGGGGGGCTGGGCGCTAGAGATTTCGACAGGTGATTCTTCGTCATTGGAGGGATCTCATCCAGATCAGGGGCCTCGCGAGTTTCACCGTCTCAATTGTCCAATAATGGATCCGCTCGCCGTGAGGCTCAAACCGAGGCGGCGGGGAAGAGGCACTCTTTCGGCAGCGCGGCCCAGAAGAGGCGGCGGGCCCAATAGGCGACCCAGGTTTCAATTTCCGTCCGTGACATTTTTTCCGTCTATCAATGTCCATCTCGGTATGGGGAAGAGCTGCACGGCCACACCCCTGAGGGCTCTGGAGTTGAGGCGCTGCAAGGGGGAGGAGGAAGCTTGCCCGGAGATGGATTCCGTCTGCCAGCTCTGGGCGGGAGATAGGCGCAGAGCTCGTCCCAATTCGATCTAGATTGCGTGAAATCTCGACTGTGGCACCGGGCAACTCACCTGGCACACCATGTCAACGGTGTGTTGACGAGATGAAAGGTGATCCTGGCGTTTGCAGAATCTGCGGAACGCCTGGCTCTTTTTCTCGTTTTCGTCTAGTTGAGGGCAAGGATGTGTGGGGACTGTTCATCACCGACGCACTCTCATAGAAGCCCGTCTCTTGATATATAAGTCGACATGAGCCTCCCTCCTCTCACAGCTTTCTTTCCTCCTCACACTCGTCCTTGCAAACACAATTTTGTTGTTGTCCTTCATTCTCTTTCACTTTCTTTCTATTGGCTGTGCCAAATCTTCATTCTTTGAACAACCTTGAAGTCGAATCTTTCCCAGCGAATTCCACGCTTCATCCAATCCTTTAACCAAAACCAACTCAACACCAAAAGCAAAACAACAACCATCAAGATGCGTTTCTCCGTTGCTTCCGCTCTGGCCATGGCCAGTACCGTCTCTGGCCACGCCCTCATGTACGGCGTCTGGGTCAACGGCGAGGACCAGGGTGATGGTCAGAACGTCTACATCCGATCTCCTGCCAACAACAGCCCCGTCAAGGACCTGAGCAGCCCCGACATTGTCTGCAACGTCAACGGTGGCAAGGCTGCCCCCAAGTTCGTCTCTGCCGCCGCTGGTGATACCCTCACCTTCGAGTGGTACCACAACACCCGCAACGACGACATCATCGACAAGTCCCACCAGGGCCCCATCATCACCTACATTGCCCCTTACACCGAGACCGACGGTACCGGTGCCATCTGGACCAAGATCCAGGAGGACGGCTACGATGGCTCCAAGTGGGCTGTCGACAAGCTCATTGCCAACCAGGGCAAGATCGACTTCGACCTTCCCTCCGGCCTCAAGGCTGGCAAGTACCTGATCCGCCAGGAGATCATTGCCCACCACGAGTCCGATGCCACCTACGACCAGAACCCTGCTCGTGGTGCTCAGTTCTATCCCTCTTGCGTCCAGGTCGAGGTTACCGGCTCTGGCAGCGCCGTCCCCGATGAGGGCTTCGACTTCAACACTGGCTACAAGTACTCCGACAAGGGCATCCACTTCAACCTCTACGGTAGCTACTCCAGCTACGAGATCCCCGGACCCGCTGTCTGGTCCGG
>SSHR01001664.1:0-14459 GCA_006518225.1 Fusarium neocosmosporiellum
AAGACAGTGGCGTCGGATCAACAAGCAAGAAGCACCACAAGCTCCGTCCTTGTTCGCCCCGAGACAAGCAATGAACGAACAAGAGTCGTGTATGCAATTGTTGGAAATAAACTCTCGTCTTTCCTTTTTACTGCGGTAGTGTGTAAAGAGACAAAGTTGTGCCTGGTCAGCCGGGGAGAGTATGGGGGAGGAATGGTAAGGGGGTGTGTGGTGTGGGGGTGTGTGTGTGTGTGTGTGCCACGGAAAGTTTGTGCTCCCCGACACAAGCAGGCAGCGCATGACCTCTCTACCTGAAGATACGAGCCAGAGGAGCTTCAGGCTTTCTTTTCGTGTTTCTGCTTGAGTAGGATACGGTCACAACAGGAGTACCGATGTATTTCTCAGCAAACAGGGGCACCAGACCGTTTCGAAAGCCGATGCAATGATATGCAATGCAATGCACACGCGACGCGCAGCCATGCCCTACATCCATTCTCTCGTCTCCTCATTCAAGAACCCCCCCTTGAAGTCAAGACGAAGCCCAAGCTAACCCCCCAGGCAGGCCAGGAGAACAAAGCAGACTGCTTCTAGTACAATCTCCCGCCCGGTAGCCCAGTCGTCATTCTCAATCTCTCCAGCCTAGCGGGATTGCGCACTAGAACAATTGATAGGCCCAGGGAACCCCTGACCAAAAGAAGGAAAAGCCGCGGGACCCCTGAACGCCTTTTGCCCCTGGAGCTTGCATCCTTACCCGTTTAGCACGCGCACGCCGCCCCAGGGGTTCGTTCTCCAGTTTCTGGCATTCTAGAGGCGATTCGATTGAAATGCCACGCGAGGAATGAACTTTTAGGTCAGAGTTTACCATGGCAAAACTTTAAAAGACTCTTGTATTCCTAGTTTGAGAAATGCGCGACTCGAGACGGTTGATGGTTCGTGGGACATGGCCGGGCCCGGAAAAGCAAGGGACCTGATTAAACCTGCATGCGGACCGGTGTCTATTGATTACGGGGGCTCCACAGCGGAAGCAGCTTCAATTTTATTTGTTGGGCATTCTGTTTGCCTTACAAAGTCGTCATTGAGAAACACCACTTGATCCGGTTCTCCCGTCGACCGTGTGTGTTCTGTCCGTGCTGATTGTTGTTGCGTGGCCCAATCCCCTTCTTGACAGGTCCACGATCTACGCGTAGCGTGTTTCGACGTGCCATTTAGAAAAGAGGAGATTCTCGCGTGGGATTGATTCTCTCGAGACGTCAGCTTGGACCTCCTTGCAGCTTTTTGTCTGGCGTTCCTGCGTCTGGTCTCACAACTGCAGATTCGCCAATGTCTTGGGGACACTCTCACGCCATGACGAAACACGCTTTCTCGTATGAGAACAAGTGAAATGACCCCTTTCCAGCCAAGACTTGTTCCCATTTTGAACCGTTTACCAAGATCCTCTCCGTCTTTTAGCTGCATGCAACTTGTAAACCCAAATCCCTCGTAGGGCTGCCGACGACAATCACCCCCAGCGCTACTGGCCTATACCAGCCACAAACTACGTCATCGGGGTTCAAGCCACAGTCTTGCTTGCTGCAACCCATAAACTGGGATGGGAAGGATGTGTTTGCGACGTCATGGTCGCGAAATGGTGTATTTCCCCTCCAAGGGTAGAAGAATCGTAGATCCTGTTGTTGAGTTTCTGTGAATTCTGCTTCTTTGCAACTTCAACTTTTGTGTGTCTTAAGCTGGCGATGCGAGTGTACCATCAACACCACGATACGATATCATCACCAACCATCAGCAATACGTCAGCCACAACATGGATGTCCTGCTCTCTCTACCCATACTCTCCTACCTCCTGTCGCCTGCTTCAGCGTCATGGTCGACTTCTCTCAACCTCCTCTTCTTTTACATGACATGGACGACCCTCGTCCTCTCTCACACTCCCCTACGAATCCGCCTCCTAGGCTCTCTCGCGATACGCATAGTCCTCTATTTAATACCGTCGCTACTCACACTTCTGTTCGACGCTGCGGTTCCCAGCCTCGCCGAGTCCATCAAGCTTGGCGGCCGTGCATCACTCCCGCCTCGTGATGCCCGCACGCTTACTCGGCAGGTTGCACTCGTCGTGTTCAACCTCGCCCTCGTGACGGGCGTGGAAGGCGCTTCGAGTCTAGGCTTTTCCTACGTCTTCAAAGACAATGACTTCAAGACGACGTCGACCCTTCCATTGCCATGGAAGCTAGCGAAGCATATTGTCTTGCTACTCACGGCGCGAGAAGTGCTCACGTACTACATCCACCGTTACACGCTACATTCCTCGTCGACCATCAGCAAATACCACCGTCGCTTCGCTCACGCTCGTGCTGCGGCGCCGTATAGCCTTCTCCTCTTTGCCGACCACCCAATTCCTCTGCTCCTCCAACGTTTCGTCCCCATCTACTTACCTGCTCTGGCGCTGCGACCACATCTCTTGACCTACTTCCTGTTCCTTTCCCTCTGCACCGCCGAAGAAACATTGTCCATGTCCGGCTACAGCATCGTCCCGGGTATCATAATGGGTCGCATGACGCGGCGAACAGCAGTGCACTACGCCAGCGGTGGGGACTGCAATTATGGCGCCTGGGGATTCCTCGACTGGGTTAACGGCACTGGACGGGGTCGGGATGTGCTTGAGGACGTCAAGGCCGAAGCGGAGAAACATCACGTCAAGGAGAGGTCTGCCAAGAAGGTGGATAGTGGCATGGGAGCGATTCAGGATGGGATTGACAAGTTGACGAATGGGAATGAGGATGGAAGGAGAAGGAGCTCGAGGTTGAGGTCGAAGCGAGCTTCTTGAGCAGCGTGCTATTCGTCCATGATTTCTCAAGATACCTAGTGTTTATAACGATGAAGTTGAAAAGTTGACTTTTTTACATGAAACCATACCTATATATCCCAAAATGCCTCTTTCCATGCCCGCCATATCTCTATCAGGTCTAACAACCGCACTCCAACATATGGATCCCCAGTATGACTATCCCAGGAACCGTATCTATGAGTATCCCATCTTCTTGCCAAACCAGCTCAACGTCTCCAGTCCACTCTGCACCCTCATACCAATTCTCGCATCAAGCACAAACGCCTCCCACACCTTGGCCACGTCCATCTGCCGCAGACACTCGTCGTACTTTTCCCTTCTGTACGTCGCGATCTCTTCGACGGTGCCCTCGGGTGGGTTGCAGCACTCTCCCCAAGCGATGGCGCCCTTTTCGTAGGTTCCCGCTGCGAGGACGTAGTCGTCCTTTGTCGGGCCCTTGAACACGGATCTGGACTAATGTTAGACAGCGTCCTAACAATGAGAACTGTGTTACTCACCGATCATGCTTGAGAACATGCGTCTCGAGAAGCTCCCTCGCCTCCTCAAACCTCTTGCCCCGCCTAAACAGCGACGCACAAATAAGCGCCCAAGATCCCATCTCATCAAGCTCCTCCTTCATCTTCTCCACAACCTCGGGCTTAGCCGTGCACCTCTCCCATCGCATAGCGTGTCTAGCAGTCTCGAGTTCCGCAGGTCCCATGCGCTTGACCATGTTCCACAGGTAACACATCTCGAGCGCCGGACTCGCGCCGATCGCGTCGGCTAGGTCCACCTTGTACGCCTTTACGCGATCCTCCCACTTTTGGATCTTGCGCTGGATAAAGACTTCGAATGGTAGCTGTCGCGCCATGAAACGCTTCTTGCCCGCGACGCTGGGTGCTTTGCGGAAGAACTCCTCCGTCTTGACCTTTTGTCGTCTCGCTTCGCCCTCGTCACCCGCCTCAATCGCGTTGCGGTACAGTTCAAGGGACGCGATACCGGCCATATAGTAGTACAGCGCAGGACTCCAGTCGTTGACCTCGAGACAGTGGAGGAACGAGTCGCGCATGAGGGGCCAGTTCTGGATGGCCATGGCGTTGATGGAGAGCTCAAAGTTGTTGAGCGCCGCGACCTGCTTCATCTTGGACTCACCACCTGTCGTAAGGACCTCGATGGCCTTGGAGAGTTCTTGCTCGTTGCCGTGCTGTCTGGCCTCCTCTACTCGCCAGAGTCTCGAGTCTGGGTACCGGGCTCGCATGGATGCCAGGAGCTTGTCGCATTTCTCTCGGGGAGGGCCGACAATCTCGGCACCTTCGTCAAAGTCCTTTTCGTCAGGAAGGATATCCACGGCTCCGAGAAGGGCGTTGTAGTATGACAGGAGAACCAGGCCAGCAATGGCACCGTTTACGTTGGCATAAGCGGTAGATCGCCAGAGCATGCGAACGCCTCGCTCACGATCTCCTCGGAACCCAACAACCGACAGGATTCGGGAGAAGGCCGGAGGAACGAGAGTCAGCATGAGAAGAATAAGTCCAAAGCACATGTTTGCGCCCGAATGGACAAAGACGTCGAGGGGGTTCTCGAGAAGAACAGTGTCGGACTCGGTGGGCTTTGACCTGGCCTCCCGCAGCGGCGCTCCCTCGTCGAGCTTTTCGTCCTCGGTGCTGGTCCCTGGAGTCGTCGTCGAGGAGCTGGAAGATTCCAGATTTGCTGGTGTTTGCGTTCCAGAGGATCCGTCGCCGCTCTTGGACTCAATCTCGAGCTTCTCCATGCTACTAGAGCCATCATCTATCGGCTTGGCAGACAATGACGCCTCCGATTGTCCCTCGGGCTTGTTGCCCAGCGTCTTGTTCTCAGCTTCAATGATGGCATCGAGGGTAATGAATGCCTTGCGGAGCTTGAGGAAACTCTTCATGGCGTCGATGAGACTCTCGTGGAGAACACCAACGACGGCGCCCATGAGCTGCGTCTCAGCGCGCACGAGCTCATACTCGGTCCCTGGGGGATACAGCTTGCTTCCAGCCCTCGCCTTTCCGTGCTTCTGTGCCTTTTTATAGTCAGTCCAAGCTCTGGCCTCACACTCATCCAGCTTGGTCGTCGTCTCCGTCATGACGGCCTTCTCAAAGCCAAGGACCGACCGCATGAAGATGGTAACAGCAAGGCCCAGCTGATGAAAAGACGAGTCGCCCGTTTGCAGTCGCTCCCAAGCTCCATCGATGTCGTCGTTCATGATGAGTCCGGCCGAGTTCATGGCATCGTCGATATCCTCCATCTCTTTAGCGACATTGTCCCTGGTTGAGCTGGTGTCGCTCGCGTCGTCAGCCTTGGCGGCGGCGCCTGAGCGGAACCAGCCCGCTAAGCGACTCATGATGGCGATGAAAGGTGCGTGAAGCTGTGATGGAAGAGCTGGGCGTGAGATGACCTCTTTATGCTCATAGAGTTCGTATCCGATGATGAAGTTCAAGGCTGAGCCCCAAATGCTGACGTCTTACCCTCTTTTGCTTAGGCTGAATGGAATGAAATGGGTGTCCGTCAAAAAACGACCCCTCTTTGTGGCGGTTTCCCCTCGACACGATTGCGAAACCGAGAACGAAGCAGAAAGCGATCCTCCTTCACGCGATCACCCAACAAGTGTCGCAGAAGATACAGGAATAAAAGAAGAAGAGAATTAAAAAAAACCGCTCTTTGTATCCGAAAATTGGAGATGCATCTTGGAACCCCGGGGCTCCGAGCAACGATGTCATAGGCCCGTCCGCCTGCGGAGTTTACTAGGCGGGCTTACGCACATAAGGGACTTCCAATCGGAGTTTGCGGGTGACGATCTTGTGGGGATTTGTGCATTATCGCAAGGAGTTGTTTGCTGCGATAACTACCTGAGCTGACACATTGCCGATTTATTCAAGGTGCTCGGTCCTTACTCGTGTGGGCACAAGGGCTCTGAGCCCAAAGGTTCTGGCCTCAGCCGGCTCTGTCGGCTCACTGCACTTTGAGATTGGCTTGTTGGCCATTTCAACCGTCGCTGGTAAGCTACCTACCCGGGAAAGACCTCACCATCATCAACGAGGCAAAAAACAACGGCTCATCCACATGAGTTGATATCTAGACACTCAAAAGGTACAAAAAACAACTACTTCCATTTATCTGCGAGGGCCCCTCCCGGCAGGAACGTTTGTACAGCGCAATTGTCTCCATGATACAGACGTAAGTACGAGCAGATTGATGGACACTCCACTCTTGCTCTAAGCCCAATCCACCATATACTACGGCCTCCTTTGCGATACCAGAGATACAGCAACAACAGTGCCACAGGGTCCCTTTTCCAGAGCAGGGCTCTGAACTGACCATGAATACTGCGCATAAAGAGCTGACTTGGACCAGTTGTGAGTTCGTCGTCTGGGATATCCAGTATCCGGGATACCCCGTGGACGGCTTCGAAATACGGATTATTTTCTGCTGTAGATGAGCTATCGAGGCGACATACGGTTACTAAGGCCATAGGTACGCCATCTGTTCCCCTCTCTGGCAAGGGTGCGTACATCTGAGCATAAGTGGCCGCCATGACATGGAAAAGACTGTCCGGCCGTAGCGGGTTGACGGTGTGCCACAACGCCATTTTTCCTTCGCTCAAACGCACCCAGTTCAAATCTAAAGGGCCAGATGACTTGAGTGGCCACGACTCTTCAGGCGTGCTTGCTTCAGGGGATGAAAAGGTCAGGACAGCCAGGGCAGCCGCGGTACCCCAGATTGGATCTTTGTCTTTGGCTTCGATTGGTTCACTTAACCGCTTTTGGAAGAGGCCTGCGCTTTGAGACCAGTGATAACACTCTTCCCGGGCCCGGCGATAGTCTGAGGAGCTGTTCAGATAGCGGTCGTATGTAAATGCCACAGCGAGGGAGGCATGCATTAGGAAAGGGTGCTATAAGCACATGTCAGTCGAGGCCAGGTTTATAATGAGTAATCTAGCTTGAATCTTGTTCGATTGGATGGAATAGAATTGGTGTAGGACACTTACAGTAAAGGCCAGTTCCAGAAGCTTACGGTTCACTTGTAACATGTTTGGGTCACCCGGTGTGAGGAGACTCCGTCCAAGGTAGCGGGTTATGAAATCCTGACACCTTGCGTTCAATTGATAGCATGAAGATGCATCAGACGTCCACACAGCATTTGTGGGAGGCGGCTGAAGCTTTGCTCTTCCTTGAACAACCATTGGCTTTGCTGTGTCGGCGGCTACAGGATGTAGATCAGGGGTGTTGGACATGAAGTTGCATAATACCCCGAACGAGGTGCATCTCTTGCACTGTGGTTTGTTCTCATCACACTAGGAGGCCAAGAAAATTAGTTCAATCAGTTTCTTGGGAATACAAGATGGAGCTTAGGTACCTTGAGTTTTCGAAGCTTGCAATTTCGGCAGCCATATCTCGACCGTCGTAGAGTTCTGCGCTCCCTGACCTCGGTTGTACAAGTCGAAGTCATGGCTGCTAATGGGGTGCCCAGCCCGTTACTTCCCCCAGCCTGGCTGTGAGAGATTTTTCGACGACAGGGAGCTCGAGCGGACTTAAGGAGGATTGAAAGGGCTCGGATTGCCTGGAAAGGTTGAAAGGAAGTGATGATGACAGTTGAAGCAGCGCGCGCCATAAAGAAGAGCTTTGGCCAATCATGTAGGGATCCTCCCGAGTTTCACAGCTATCGGGATCCATAAGCTAACCCATTTTCGGATCTTTAGCTCGACGCTAGCTGTCGCTCGGGAGCACGAGTCCCTGATTGGCTAGGAGCTTTATCCTCTAACTCCGTTATCTATACTCGACACAAGATGGCGATGAACGAGCACTATAAGAGAAAGGCCTTTCCTCCATATCCCAAAAGGAAAGAATCCTGAATCTGTATCTGAGTACCTCACTTGGTTTGCATAAAACCCTACACCTCCAAAATCTTTCCCCAGTTCCGCAAGCAGTTTATCATGGCCACCCATCTCGCTGCCCTCGCCGTCGCCAAAGGCGAGCGCTTTCAACTCCAAACCCGTCCCACACCCAAACCAGGCCCAGGCGAGCTCCTAATCGAGGTCAAATCCGTGGCCCTCAACCCGGCAGACGGCATCATGCGTGCCTCGGGCCTCTTCATACCCGACTACCCCACTGTCATTGGCTTTGACATGTCGGGGTTGGTCCTTGAGGTTGGCGACAACGTCCCTGTTAGTCCCAACGAGGACCTCTTCTTTCAACCGGGTGTTACTCGTGTTGCTGCCTACGCCGCCTCCTTTTGGAGGTCTTACAACCCCGACTACGGCTTCTTTCAAGAGAATTGTATCATCCCCTGGCAGCACGCCATGCCTCTCCCAGATGATATCTCTTGGAACCAGGCTGCGACCTTGCCCGTCTCTACCGAGGTGGCCCTGAGCGCGTGGGATGCAATGGGTATTCCACGGCTCGGGGAGGCAACGCCGAAGAATAACAAAGGCAAGAGAGAAGCCCTCCTGGTCTGGGGCGCTTCATCAAGCGTGGGCACTATGGGAGTCCAATCCGCTCGGCTGCTGCGGGAAGACCCCGACTCTTCCTTCGCCGCCGTGTACGCCACGGCCGGTGCGGCTAATCACGAGTACGTCCTTTCTCTAGGCGCAGATCGTGGATTTGATTACAAAGATCCGCAGGTTGTGGATGCGATTGTTTCAGCAGCTAGAGAGGACGGTCTGGTGATTCGACACTGCTATCTTGCCATGGGGCAGTTTGCGGCATGTCAAAGCGTGCTCAAGGCTTTCCTCGACCATAAGAGCGAGAATCAGAAGGCCAAGATTGGTTCGGCGCCGCTCATCCCTTCCGACGCGGAACAGGTGGATGGGGTGGAAGCCATGTTTGTGGCGCCGGCGAACGATGAAAAGGAGAGGTTGGCTCAGCTTCGATATTGGCTGGGGAGCTGGCTGAGGGAGAACCTGGCCAAGGGGAATGTCAGGCCGAGTCCGGAGCCGAAGGTTGTGGGCAAGGGCTTGGGGGCTATAAACGATGGGTTGGATGAGCTGGTGCGGGGAGTGAGCTGTACCAAGTTGGTTATTGAGGTTGCTGAGTGAGAGGGTCTGGAGGGATGAAACTAGGTTGGTGATGGCTGATGTCGAGGATTTCTAGATGCGAATAAAGACTTGTGAGTTTAAATATATATCTCAAACACTTGGGTAGCTTTCTATAGTGGCTCAACATGCGAGGCATCTTTCACAGCACAACATTTCATGGCGGTTGGTCGTGGGGGCCATGTCTACAGGTGGACGGCACGCTTGACATCCACTTGTTCACGATTGGGGCTACTGTTGCAGATGGCTGCATCCAATGGGACTTGTGTAAGTACAGGAATAGACCATGGCTCACAGGGTTAGGGTTAAGGGCAGGCAAACGCGTACAACAAGCCCTGGCTGGTATGGAGAAGTCAGGTCAGGGGAGCATGGCCGTGCGGCACAGCCAAGAGTGTACGTCAGCAGCCGGAGATATCACATGGTGACTTAAATCCGAACTTCCTTACAGTCATGATTGAGGCTGGTGATGATGCTTTTCCTTGACCATACAAACTCGCATTATCAAGAATTGGAGCCATGTGCACATGTCTAATAATCTTACGAAAATTTGAATGTAGCTTCCATCTGTAGGTCGAGCGACGGACATTTCACAGAGGCCAACAAGGTCGCTACCGGCTCTTTGCAGAAATAACACGTTTCTTGTCACTTTGTGCAACAGTGTGCCATCTTCGTATCTAGTCATAAAGGTATAGATTCCAATTCTATTAAATGCAAGCCTTTCCCTTCGAGGACACCGAGAACCATGAGCGAATTCCATATAAACACCAGCAGACCATATGCCGGGATCATGGGACTAAAACTTGCTTCAATTGTAGTATTCCCACAGCTACTATCGACCAACAGCGAGAGACATGTTGCTGGCAATGTTGTATCCAACCTCGTGCAACGCAAGTTTTCGCTGCGAGGCAGCCAAAAAAGGCAGGTCGAAAGATTTCCTAGGTGGCCTCGACAGTGGGCTTCCCCACAGACGTTGGATTGATAAGATGGGGCCAGTGTGATCAACAGGTCGAGCTGTGGATATTCGAGTTGTTTATCTGAACAAACCGGACAAGATCCAATCATGGGATGCGATGTGCGGCCGTGGCTCGGGTAGCAAAGGGTGATTGGTTTGGGTAGACTGCCATTAACGGGAATAGAATCACACCATCACGAGAATCGGAGAATCGAAGGCGTACAAGACATGCTAGACTCGGGATCGCCATGCCGGAGATGGACAAAATTATCAGACGTGTTATAGATCTAGTCTCAAGTCACGGACGACCGGAGCGACAGTACTTGTTCATCTTGCGTACGAGAACACATCAAAGGGCCCTTCTTTCGTCCATCTCGACCCTATGACACTCCCGACTCGCAATGAACCCATGACCGCCCCATAGTCCGATAAGATGCTCATAGCGGCCGATGCTGTCATTGATGGTGTGGAGACCCGGCAGATGGTCTTTCCCCCCACGATCAACAAAAGCCATGATCTGCACAAGCTCGATAGACGTGTTTCTCCCGCACATGCTTAAAAGCTTGAAGCTCTGTGGCTTGACCTCGGGGCTGCAAGGCATCAGTCGAGCGTGTGACTAGCAAAAGAACCCCCCCACACGCGGAGAAACCGTTGAGACCAGCGTCGTGCTACCTTGTCTTCTGACCGCTCAAACCCCCCGGACACCTCTCGAACAAGGGCCCTCTGGAACGTGCCCTGCTCCGAGGTTTCATCTACCGCCTGTAGCTGGTGACTAGTGTTGCAGATCTCGTCGAGGCGAGCTTCACGGCGTGGCTTGAGCGGCGCCGAGTATTGGTTCTTCCGGGAGAGTGGGGCCCTTCTGCCGTCACCCGCAACCGGACCTGGCGACACCACCGAACGCTATCTCACTCGTCTTTCTTCCCTTCTTTCTCTCTCTATATCAACGTACCACATTCCTCCGTTGGCTTCCGCTGAGAGTGTCTCTTCTCTCACGGGCCTTGCCGACATTTCCAGTGCTTCCGAGGAGCTGTGTGACCGCTACGCTTACCCCAAACCCCAAACTCTCGGACGCGCGGCCCAGAAAAACACCGCAATGAGATTCGCATCACCGCTGATAGCGGTCACCTCCGCTCTATGGCTCGCCCTCTTCCCCTCCGTGCAGGCACAGTCTGCGGAAGTCTCAGGATCCCTCTCGCTGATTGAGGGTGAGGATCTCTTCACCTTCCGGTACTCCACCTCCCAACCCGACAGCTCCAACTGGGTCGGTCTCTACTACAGCGCCGGTGGAGGCCCCGTCGATGGGGAGAAGGGCTCGTCCAACTCCATAATGTGGAAGTGGACGCCCAAGTCCCAGGGAACCGTCCAGCTGTCCGCCTCCAGACTTGAACCCGGAAACTACACGGCCTTCTTCCTCGCCCACGGCGGCTACCGGTCGCTCGCTGAGCCTCTCGAGGTGGTCAAGCCCCGCGAGACTGGCGGGGATGTCGCCTTTATCGTCTCTGACGTCACGCTGCCCAAAGCGCGTGTCGGCGACAGGTACGCGTATCGGCTTAGCGGCCTCGCCAAGGGCGGCAACCATGTCACCTTTTCCACCCAAGGATACGGCAGCTGGCTCAAGATCACCGAAGGCGGCGTCCTTGCTGGTACACCTACTGGTACCGCCAAGGATGCTGTTGTTACTGTCCGCGCGACGGGTACCGACTCTGCCGCCATTGCTGTCTTTACCGTTCCTGTGGTCCCCGAGGGTGAGCCTCTGATTAAGGAATTCAAGGTCATGTCCTTGAACATGTGGAACGGTGGCACCGGAGTCACCAACTACCACGACAAGCAGGTCCGCTTCATGGCGTCTTCCGGCGCCGATATTATCGGCATCCAGGAGGATCAGAGTGGCCGTCACATCCCTCGTCTTGCCAATGCTCTGGGCTGGTATGGATGGTCCAGCGGCGGCGATGTCGGCATTCTCAGCAAGTACCCCATTGAGGAGGAGTACGGTGTCATCAGCGGGCCCAGCCGTTCTGGAGGTGTGAGGATCGCTCTCGACGGTGACCAACAGCAGCTCAACTTTTACGTCGCTCACCTGGGCTACACTCCCTATGGACCTTATGATTTCTGCTTCAGCCACATGAACCCCGACAGGGTGATTCAGCGAGAGGCTCAGTCTGGTCGCACACCTCAGATGGAGGCTACCCTGCGCGGTATGAAGAGCCACCTCGACCAGGCTGATGAGACTCCCGTCTTCCTCGTCGGTGACTTCAACGCCCCTTCTCACCTCGACTGGGTCGACGGTCTCAAGGAGAAGAACTGCGGCTACTCCAACGTCCGCTGGCCAACGTCCGTCCTCCCCGAGGAGGCGGGCCTCATCGACTCCTTCCGAGTCGCCAACCCGGACCCGGTCAAGGTCCAGGGCACAACCTGGTCCCCCGTCACCATCTGGAACAACGCCAACCGCCGGGAGCCCCAGGACAGAATCGACTTTGTCCTGCACAAGGGCAAGAGCCTCAAGGTGACGGACTCGCACACGGTGGTTGTCGGAGATCCCCTGCCGATCCCCGACACCAGGTACAACGAGTGGTTCTCTGACCACGCTGCCGTGCTGACGACTTATGAGCTGGAGTGAAGAGATTTAACATCTGGGTTTTAATGATTTAACGGTCATGTTTTTCTTTGTTTTTTGGTTACTGCGAGCGTAATTGCTGGATAATAGCATGCTTTTTCAACATCTGCACGCCATAGAGCAGCGCAGTCGTCTTTCACGGCGACATCTCCTAAAGGGTCATTGGTACACCTTTAGGCATAGCTAGACGATTCAACCAGATAGACCAATGAATCGTACTGATGAAACAATCTAGAACCGTGCCTAAAGTGAGATGGTATCGGGTGAAGAGAGGATAAAGTGAGATGAGAGCACCAGTGTCGCTCTCGTCCTACAAAGCCGTGCAATGACTAACCTCCGGAAGAAGAAATTGACTTTGGTGAACTCGAGTCTATCTGAGACGGTCGTGACAATGTGGCTTGTTTGGCTGTTTGCGATAGACGCCTCTGCATTCTTGTGTCCTAATGGAGAAGACCAACCAGTCTTTTATTGCGGGAAGAAGAAATGCACCGAGTTCATCTCTGACAGTGGCTTTCTATAGCTGCCGAGGACATGCAAGCCTTGCATGCCTGGCTCTCAGAGACATGCATCATATTTTAACTGCAGGCATTAGCGGACGAACCAGGTCCGGTGTTATCAATGTCCTTAACTCTGCAAGATTCAAGGGTGCTGGAATCATACGAGGTTAGGGACTCATCACGGCTATATGCAGAAGGATATAGGAAAGCCTCATCGGGTTGCTCGAGGTTGAACGAACCTCAACAGTGTATCGTGAGTGGGCGACGTTGCGAAACATGTCTCGGGCGAGGAATGGAGCGCTTGTAGCCGCGACATTGTGTTTAACCCCGGCCACAGCATTGAACAGCAGCATGTCGTACTTGATTGTGCTCGCTTCGAGGGCATGAAATTGATGAGATATATCCGACTTCCTCAAGGCCGGGGTGTATGGAACCAATACTGGCTCCCAGTAGAGGAATTCGATTAAGGAAGTGAGCCAAGTTCATTTCACAGGAGTTATACGTCTTCTACTAATAGAACCTGGAGGATTGATTAAGGGATGCGAGCATGACAAAGTTCATCGTTGACTCACTTGAGAAAGCAGAGCAACCTTGAGGAACTGGGATCCAACATCCACTCAGTTTCAACTGCCTTTGTCTTGACGACAGAGGCACATATCATCCTTATCGGCTTAGCCAATAGAAGCATAAAAGATAAGGATGGAATTGGTATTAGGATCTTGACTCGGACGAATGGCATGTCTCTATCACCGCCTATCTCGAAACTCGCGCCGATTAGCTTCATGCATCCATTGGGGTAAGAAACCCCGCAAAAGATCAGATGACTCGCATAGGAACCTCTAGACGAATTACAAGTGCTGAATCAACCAAGAGAGCATTTGTAAGAAATCTGGACCATCCAATGAGGCGCTATCAACGACAAGGTGAAATCGGCAAGATTTTTGTGGGGCCTCGTCCACGCCCTCCACTCTACCAGACTATGCCCATGACTCCAACTCCTGACCATGATAATGCTCCGAACTTCGGCGGCAGAGACTTTGCTTCTTTCATTGTCAGTTTCTACGAGGTATGGAATCGCCTAGGGATGAACGAGAACAAGCCTTTGCTGGACTGAATGCGTCCTTTACCGAGTATCTTGACGACCCTGAGGCGACTCGATTTCTTGACATTAACCTCGACGACATTGACATTGGCGAAACCTTTCCGACTCGATCCCTGATGCATCATGAATCTCTACAACCTATACCGGCCTCACAAGGACCAGTCCAACCTGGTTTGGACCCTCGGGAGACACTCGCCTCTGGACATTTACATCCAGCGTTGCGGTCAATCCAAGTCGAACCAAGCCAAGTTCAAGCAAGCCAATTCAAGTCGGGATAAAGATCAAGTCAATCAATTTAAGCAATACACCTTAAGTACTTGCAATTTATTCAAGTTAAATAGGGTTTTTGGTGGTTATATAGTTATTATATACGAGATAATACTTTTCATAAGTCCTACCCTATGATAGTAGATTGTGCTAAGTCAGCTTAGCCAAAAGGGGT
>SSHR01001666.1:0-13888 GCA_006518225.1 Fusarium neocosmosporiellum
CCCGAAGGAACTAGACCTCCCTCGCCTAACACTATATAACCTATTAGCCATAAGGTTAGGGCATGGCGATATTAATTAATATTACCATCGATTCTAATATAAAGATAATAAATGCTATTCCTATGGAGGGCTAAGAGCCCCGGAATATCTCATCTATTATTAGCAGACCAAGCAGCTATAATAGTAGTGGCCGGTCTTTAAGCCTAAGCCTAAGAGCCCAAGGGACTATTGGCTATGCTTAATAGCTAGCCCTTAGGACTACGTGGCCTTCTTGAAGACCACTAGGTTCTTCAAGGCAATCTACTCACCGTCTCTCAAGACCTAAGTCGGCAAACCCCTTCTATCTCTGCTAGTAGCCCTAGCAGCCCTTTGAGAGCTCTCTTAATAACCTTAGACCTTAACCTCAGACCCTAACTTTAAGGCCCCTATGATAGCTTTCCTAGACCGAATACGAACTCAAATGAAGGAGCTAATGGGTGCGGATTGTAACTTTCCTAGATAATAGGCTAGATGTGTAGGATATCCTATGACTTACTTTAGCCGTTAGATAGTCTCCTACACGCCATATGCCCCCTGGGAGGCTAGAGCGCCTTGCGCTCCCATGGCGTTAAATATCTCTCTCTCTCTCCTGTGCTCCCTTAGGAGACTTCTGGGGCCTCACGGCCCCCCCGGACGAAAAATACACATACATACATACATGCATACAATGAAGCATAAAAAGCTTATTAAAGGTATTACAATATTTAATTTACTTTCACTAAATCAACTAGATTTTTCTCCATCCATTCATCTACTTTTTATTTCGTGTATCGTTGTGGCTGATTTTTCGTTGATTTCATTGTCTTATTTTATCCTTTCGCGACACACGTCCCAACCCGCAACCCGAAGCCCAACCTTGATCCGTGGTCATAGTTGAGATTTTTTCGAAGCCAACACGTTTAGTTACACCCTTGCTATAGACTGGCATAGAAAGCTACATCTACTCAATCTTGACTGCAACTTTGCCAAAATGCTTCTGATCCGACATGTACTTGTAGGCCCTATGATGCATTAGCTTGTAATAGGAATCGTTGCAAAATGGAATCGTCTTACTCTTTGAGGTCCTCGAGCTTGAAGACGCGTTGATCAACAACGGGCTTGATGTTGGAGGCCTCAATGACCCGGATCTATTCATGTAAGTAACCGCTTATCAATTGCAAAGCTGGCAAAAGCCGCCCAAGGGAGGCAATCCGTTTCCATAGTACATACCATTGCTTCGAATTGTTCTCGGCTTCCGACAACGATTCCCCTGACAACAGCCATGCTGGATAAGATTTGGGGGAAACTCGGTCCGGTCTCTCCCTCTCCGCCGATCCAGCCAATGATGGTGACAAGACCACCGATGGCGACGGCTTTCAGACTTTCTGTCACAGTGGTCGCGCCTCCAACCTCGATGACATGTTCAACACCAGCACCTCCCGTGAGCCTCTTGGCCTCCTCGCCCCAGTTCGGGGTCTCCTTGTAATTAATGACATGATCTGCTCCGAGCTTCCTCAATATCTCAGCCTTGGCTGCAGAAGACGTCGTGGCAATGACTCGAGCCCCTGCCGCCTTCGCAAACTGCAGGCCAGAGATGCTCACACCGCCCGTACCCTGCGTCAAGACCCAGTCGCCGGGAAGGACAGCTTTGAGCCCGTAGAGAGCATTCCACGCCGTCAGGGCGCTGCAAGATAGTGTCCCAGCCTCCAGATAGCTGAGGTTCTTTGGCATATCTACCAGTCCATTCTCGTTGAAAACGCCGTACTGTCGCAGAGTGCCATCAATGGTACCACCTACCCCCGTCCCCAAGACCTTTGGGGTCAACGGCCCACCGTAGTGTGCTTGCATGAACAGTGTCACAACCTTGGAACCTTTCTCAAAGCGAGTGACTTTAGAACCAACTGCCACGACTTCTCCAGCTCCGTCGGAGCCTGGGATGACATTTGGCGTCGTTGGGAAAGGATAGGAGCCCTGCGAGGGTTAGTAGGTGACAGTGGAGGATGTATAGGAAGGCATAGTTACTAGGGCAATCATGATGTCGCGGTAGTTGAGAGACGCCGCATGGAATTTGACCAACACGTCGTTGTCGGAGAGCTCAGGAAGAACGCGCTCCTTGTCAAACTTGAGACAGTCGAAGCTGCCCTTGCCCTCAACCGTCCAAGCTTTCGTGGTTCTTGGTGTAGACATGATGGTTACGTTAAATTGGTGTTGAATTTGGAATCTTTATGAGAAAATAGTGAAGAGACTTGACCCAGCTGATGCTTAAAGGGACAGTTGATACTTGGTCGGACAACTT
The DNA here is from genome assembly GCA_006518225.1 of Fusarium neocosmosporiellum. Lineage (NCBI taxonomy): Eukaryota > Fungi > Ascomycota > Sordariomycetes > Hypocreales > Nectriaceae > Fusarium > Fusarium neocosmosporiellum. The sequence goes on from SSHR01001666.1 coordinate 2,315, forward strand.
GAACCTTTATATAAGGTAAAAATCTTTCTCCGACTTTCTCTTTGATTATCAACGTGTTTGTCACACCACCTTCATTCTGCTGTTAATCAATTTGCAAGTGGATGAAAGAATTGCCTCAAACAGGCATTTGACTTTACTCGCACCACGAGTTCCTTGCCGTTTCTTCGGGGTCAGTGTACCTGAGTCATACACCCTGCAACATGATGCTTAGCCTAAAGAGGCTTAGGACAGCTGCGATGAGAGATCATTACTATCATGTATAGCTTGTGGATCACTGACCGTATTAATACGGCCTGCTACGCTAGGTGGTGCCCTTGGCTCGGGCTACTGCCGTTGGGGATTCCAGGAGCAGCGGCCCCGGCGTTTATGGATATGGTAACCCCGAGTACCGGGAGAATCGGTACTTAGAAAATTAACTGACCGCAGTATACGAAAACTGGCGCTAACACGGCGTGAATGAGATATTCTCATTCATCCATCTTCTATTAGACCTCCTGACACCTTACGCCGCTGCGAGTGGCCGCGGTAGGCCCCTTGGCGCTAAGGTTTCCAACCCAAAGATAAGATCACTCGACCACTTCATAGCATCTTCCCACTCATCTCCGAGAACCTCCATGATATGTCCCAGCAACCCACCTGGCCAGTCTCTCAGGCACCAGTGCTCCTTATAGAAGCTCATCAAGACAGTAAAGTGAGCCAGAATGACGAGCGCCACGGGATGTCGCGCCGAGCACAAATCTAGAAAGGTCTGGTATACCTCGAGTCCCCAGCCCCAAATCACCTTGCCCGGTTCAGGGTCTCCGAGGTTATCTGAGAGCGTTGCAATGCGGCGGAACAGTACTTCGACGGCATGGAGGCATGCTGCCTTCTGTCGTCCCGCACACCGACTCTCTATACATTCCCGAAGAGACGCAAGCTGCGGATATCTTATCTCGAGATCCTGCCGAGTGTCTTGGTGATTGGCGACGAATTTAGTCAGAAGCCACGATTCTGAGACGACTAGAGGGGGGAAGTTCTGCTGCACAAACACCAAGGTAGACCTGCTAAAGTGGAGTGCCTTTAGTAGCTCCTCGATAGGGTCGAACCGTGCCAGAGAGCGGACTCGAGGGGGGCGAAAGACAGGTTCCGCTACCGCATACATTGAGGTGAAAGCAGAGAACCCCAGCAGGGCTCGATGCTGCGTCTGATCAAGGGACTCGAAATGCCGCCTGGCTCGGGTGATTGCGGCCTGCTGGTGTGCAACGGCTCTAGCGTACCACTTAGACTGGGACTGATCTTCACTGTAGAGCTGGAGGGCCGTAAGGCCCAGGATGCTATTCAGCAAGTAATGGTGAGAGAAGCCCAAGCGGACAAGGTCGTATTGCAGGTGCTTCGTGGTCTCCGACATGTCGCCTGTGACGGGATACCGGTGCCAGTGCTCCAGCAGCTCGAGATCAGCTAGGCTGTCCTCGTTGAGTGGCATCATGGTCAGGGTAGGGGACGAGAAGCTGCACGAGATGTTGGCCCGCTCGCATTGAAGGCATTGCGGATGGACCTCGTTGCACTACAGGGTTCAGCTGTGGGCTTCGCCTCGGCATGACGAGTAGCAGGGACAGCACAGGGAGGGGGCTCACCGTACCTTAGCGTGCCGCTCCTTGCATTGAACACAGCCTTCCCGAGACTTTCTGTGCACTTTACGCCTTCTGATCATATTTGTCCATGAGCCGTCGTGTCGTGTCATGGAGAGATACGTTGAGGGTCGCACGAGGCGCCGTATTGATACGGTGATGGAGTGCGGGGGCCCGGTTGATATATGATTAGTTTCAAGCTAGCAAATTAGGCGGCCCGACTTCATTGGCCGCTTACTAAATAAAGTGAGGGCAAGACGAGTCTGATCTAACGCTTTGAACGCTTACCAATCAAAGGGGCTTGCAGATCGGTGCCGAGCGCATGAGGCGTTTGAGCTTGTGCCCACATACGTAGTATGGATATTGTGACTCTGACTTACCGCCTTTCCTCATTCCAAGTCTTGATGTATCAGAAACTCGGCAAGCTGGGTCTATGGACGGATGGATCTGGGGAGCAACAGCTTCCCGCAACATCTGTGTGGATTCGGATTTTGCAATCCATGCCACTCCACGCACATCTAGAGTGTGGATGTGACTGGAATGGGAATTAGTAATGTGACGAATCTTGAAGGGAGCCTCCTGAGGTTTCCGCGACTTAGGAAACCGTCAAAGCATGAACCGTCGGCAATGCCATCCTTATACCTCTACATATTAGCACTACTCCTTTGTGTTTATTCATCACTGCGTTCAACTTCAGACTCGGAAACAGCCATGTCTCAAAAGGCTCTTTTACTCGAGGAGGTGGGCAAGCCATTGGTCGTGGGGGACCGTCCAATCCCGCAGCCTGGCAAGAACCAGCTACTGGTCAAGGTTCTTGTCGCCGGTCGTAAGTTTTGAAAACAGTTCTACCCCGAAGGATAAGAGAACCATAGCTAATTGGCGTTTAGTAAATCCTCATGACCAGAGAACCCGCGATGTTGGCCTCTTTGTCACGAGCATGCCATACGTCCTTGCCAGCGATCTGGTCGGAGAAGTCGTGACTGTGGGAACCGGAGAGCATTCTGCCAAGTTCATCCTTGGTGAGCGTGTTTTTGGTCACACCTTTGCCGAGGGGGGCTTCCACAATGACTTCAACGGAGCGCAGCAATATGCTCTTGTCGATGCGAGGTTTGTAGGCAGGGTGGCCGACAGTGGACTGAGCAACGACGAGGCATCTACAATCCCCGTCATAGTGTTGGCTGGCTTTATTGCCCTTTTCGCGAGCTCCGGCCATGGCTTGCCCCCTCCTTTCTCACCGAAAGCAAAGTCCTTCGAATATGCCAACGTCACCCTTCTTGTCATTGGAGGCGGCTCCAACACCGGACGAGCAATAGTTGAGCTCGCCAAGTTGGCAGGAATAGGCCGAATCATCGCAGTCGCCGGCCATCGCAATGTAGCAAACCTCAAGTCTGTCGGGGCTACCCACGTCATCGACCGACGAGCCCCCGATGCGCGGGACCAGATTCGTGCCATCACGGGTGATGAGTTAATATATGCGGTTGACACGGTCAATGCCGGCGTGGAACAAGAGCTCGGTGTCGCGGCGCTGTCAAACACGAAGAAGGGCACCTTGATCACTCTTCGTCGACCCGACGGAGACTTTGACGCTGCTCGTATAGGTTCCAAGTCTGCGGGGTATGAACGGCGCCTTGTGTTTGGCATATCTCCGGTGCACCCGGAAGTGACGGTGGGGTTCTGGGAAGAGGTTCCTCGATGGTTCAAGGAGGGGAAACTTCGTCCCAGCAGTTTTGAGACTATCAAGGGTTTAGACGCGGATGCTGTCAATAAGGCGTTGGACCAATATCGAGATGGAAAGGGGGTGAAGATGAATATTCACCCTTGGGAATGAGCAGCGATATATAACATACTCAGTCTCCTATGAGAAGCAGCCGTCCTTGTAAGAAGCGACGGTTGAGCAATTCTGTTCATGGAGGGTTGAGAGTGCACCCAAACACTGAGTGCTCCGACTCCATCCATGATGGATGATGTCATCGTTGAGTTTTCAGGGTTGGGTGGACGTTGAGGGTACGCTGGAGGGGAAACGACGCGGTGAAAGTCTTTCTATAGTACACATCAAGGCGAACCCCATTCAACAAGGGGATCATTAGGATTACCTTGTACACCGTCGCTGTACTGGATGTCTGTGGTGTCGTTCGAGCCAATGACAAACATATTCACTCGCCCTTGTGAAACATCTGTTGACCCAAGTATATCATTTGATTCAGATTAGATGGAAGTCCCGCGATACGGAAACAGACTGTTTAATCCCATCATGTCACCGGCCACTCTATTTGAGCCTACATCTACTAGTTCGGTCTGTCTGGCCCTTGACCGATCACGCGGGGTTTCTCGGGGGAGGAAGAACGGGGAAATATTCATCTAGCAGTGGAGGTCTCGGCTAGTCAACGACCCTAGAGCTTGACAGTGATTAACCCCTGGTGAGAGCCATGGATCTCGACACCCCACGGGCTGATTGACAGCCTAGTATGGGCTGGTTCTTGGACGCCATAATTAATAATCATCAAATCCGACGGTTTATTCGGCAGCTGACCTGGCCGGGAACGTGAGAGAGATGGCGTGATTGGACGTCCGTCGGCCTTCATTTATAATCTCTCCCTAGACCAGACCAACCCCCCTTTACTTCCGACTTCAGCACGAAGAGCTCACATATCAACTAGTACCTGTTCTTCCTCATTATATTCCCACATCTGTCAGTCACTGACTTACTATCCTACGGATATACCACGCAGCCAACATGCCTCGACACCCCAGCTCGGTCGATAGCACGGATTTGTTCTATGGCTATTACGGCCCAGAAAATAGACCGCCTCCTTTCGATGCAAAAGAACAGTCTCAGGCAGCGCGAGGGCTCACGCTCGTGTTCCTCCACCAGTGGCCTCTCTCATCCCGCATGTACGACTCGATCCTGCTAAGTCTTTGCGAGACGCACAGGTTCCGGGTCATCGCCCCTGACAGACGCGGCTTTGGGAAAAGCGAATGGACCGGCAATGCCGTTGGAAATGGCATCGGCTACAAGGAGCTCGGGGATGACGTCGCGGGCCTGTTGGAGAAACTCCAGCCAGGCCCTTTTGTCTTTATCGCCACCAGCATGGGCACGGGCGAGGCGCTTTTGGCGTACACTAATAGCACTTACATCCAGGAAAACTGTCGTGTAAGTAGGACGAGAGGTCAAGCTGTTGACGCAAGTAGACTGACGAAGTGATAGGGCATGATATGGATTAGCACTTGCCTTCCACATCCTGTCGCCTCTCCCAAAAACCCGAAGGCTTTGCCCCGCAGCGTCTGGGATGCGACGCTGATGTCATTGAGAAAGGATAGACCCAACTTCATCGCCAATGGCTTCAATGGCCCCTTTGGAGTTGGAACATCCGGTTCGCTCTCAGAGAAGGAATTGGCGTTTTTCGAAGGGATCTTTTTCGAGGCTGATCCAATTGCTGTCGAGCGATGCCTCCAGATCTATACGTCTGAGGATCTGTTAGAGGCGATACAGACTTTTGGGCAAACCTTTGACAAGCCTTTCCTTCTGATTCACGGCGGAAGTGACGGGGGGGTTCCTGTCAAGGCGAGTGCTGAGATTATCCAAAAGCTGGTTGCTCAGGCAAGACTCCGCGTATATGAAGGAGGGGGGCACGGTGAGCTAATAGTGTCTCAATAGCAAGGGAACAGGGCTAACTCTTTCTACAGTTTTGGTTCTTGGCTACGCAGACCGTCTGCGAAACGATATTCTTGACTTTGTTGGAAGCCTTGAAATATAGATGGTCATCGAGAGTTAGAGCAAGGAATGAACAATAGGTCAATAGGAACAAGAGATTAAAGGAATGAGCATCAATGAATGACTGCCGCCACTTTGTATGGCTAGTTGGCTACCTGTATGTCGCTGGATCACCTAGGTTGGCCAAGTTACGGCCGCTTGATCAAAACAGCACCTGCCCAGAGAGATCCTGGGTTCAGACGCTCAGGATAAATCTCCAGCATGCGCTCATAAAGTTCTTCAGCCGTACTGGCGTGGGAACTGATCTTGTCAAAGTTCTCCAAGTACGTCTTTGTCTCGTGGATTGCTTCAGGCCCGAACCCCTTGCTTGGATCGCTATGCCCACCCACAACATGCTCAGGTCCAAGTGCGGCTATCTTGTCCAACGCATCAATCCACTCGCTCCGCTTGGCGGCCGTTCCCGACTCGCCCAAGTACGGGTGGGTGTTTGCGTACACGGCATCGCCCGTCACAGCGAGCTTGATGGACGGGACCCAAAGAGTCGTCGTGTCATCCGTGTCTGTGTGGCCAGTCCTGACCACTTCCAGCTTCTCGCCTTCTAGTTCAAAATGGTCCCGAGAAAGAGGCTGGGCGATCTTGAGCGTCTGGGGAATCTGGTTAGGAAACAACTTTTCCCAGAGACCAGTCAGACGCTCTGGCGTAGTCTCGAGTTCCATTCTGGCCACGACTTCGGGGGTCGCGACCAGAACCGCGTCCGGGAACCGTTCTAGGATGAGTGCGCTGCCGAAGAAATGGTCGCCGTGGGCATGAGTGACGTAAACGTGTGTGATGTTGTGCCCGCTTGCAACAACCCAGTCCAGAAGCTCATGCGACGCGTCCGAGGTCAACTGCGCGTCGACCAATACAGCGTCTTTGGCTCCGTAGATCAAGGTAGATGTGGTGGGAACCCACTTCAGGTTGTCATGACCGACTGGCCCATTTCGGGTGGCCGAAGCACGCTTGCTGAAAAATACTGTGTACTGCAGACTCATCTTCGGTAGTGATGATTTGTTTGAATGGCGGTATGGATGGTCAGTAAAGGTCCGTCAAAAGCACCATCGTTATTATAGCCCTTGCCGCACGTGGATGAACAAGGTGTCTGCATATTTGCCAAGGGTTAAGCCGGCATGTTCAGTAATCTAGCCGGCTCAAGCCAGAGTGAACGAGGGATAGACATTGGGAGATGACCAAGCACTCAGGGCCAGGCGGATAATCACTAAACACTGTAAGCGATAGTGCCATGACGCCGGATGTATAGTGATCAATCCTGCGCTCTACCTGGTGTCGGCAGTGTCTACGGTCATTCCGGGTACGGTCATTCCGGGGCCCACCAGCGAGCCGAGGCAGGCTGGATCAGAGACCCACTTCGGACGGTGGGCACTGCGTGACTGACCCCACCACACTTCGGCAGAGGACATGATAGCAGGGACCCAATTATCGACTATCTGCTATCTGCTTACCCATGTGAAGCCCTTTCCGTACGTCCGAGATCCCTGAAGCTGGTTTGTCGGAGCAATGACGCATTAGCGGATTGTACGCCTCTGTACAGGGTCCTGTCTTTAGTTGCAGTGTTTCTTTCTATTGTCGCCGGACATCTAGTGAAGAGAGAACCACCAAGTAACGACTATCTCTAGTCTCTGATGCCGTTTGAGGACTTGAACATCACGATCGTGACGATAGGAATAATTGAGCACTTGTATTAATCGCTTTCAATATGGTTCAACTCATGGTTGTTCTGAACCCAAGGGCGAGTCCCAGTCGAACCAGCAGCAGCATTGTATTGGAGCTATTGAGTTTCTGACTATCACTCTATTCCTCGTTTGCATGCAAGATATTCTCCGCCTTAAAGACCACAGCTTCCTTTGGAAGAAAGGGCAAAAGCAGAGCAGTGTCCCAATACTGCCAGACCTCCTTAAAATGCAATCCCTCCGGAGTCTTCTCGTCGTTGCTCCTCCCGATGATGGCAATCATGGTGACAGGGATGCTGACAGTTGGCTCCCTCTCCTTGTTTCCGCGAAGCCACAGGTTGCGAATGTTCTGAGTGTAGATCTGGCTTGTGCCATCGTCGCGTTCAATCTCCAGAAACTGGATCCAGTCGTGATGGAATCGTTCGAACACGCCAAACAGTTTCTTCATCCAGGCCCACATCTCATCCCCTCCGTGATAGACCGAGTTGTTCTGGTTGTGAAAGACCACGTCTTCTGAGTAGAACTTAAGGCCGGAGCCGCTGTCGTAGCCTCTGTAGTCTACGGCATCGACATATTGCTTGAAGAATCTCTGAGTCGGTGTAGACGGGCCATCCATTTCCCACTGGGCGCCGGAAATCTGACTGACAACTCGAGGCATGGTGGAAATTTGCAAGTATTGGATTCGGAGTGTCTTTCAAAAGGAGTAAAATACTTGATGGTAAAGGTATACTCATTGGAGCGTGCAGATCAAAGAAGTCTGTGGAATAAAGTACTTGAATCTTTGGGGACGGGCATTGGCTCTACATAGCTATTCAACTGCGACTTTACACAGTATTAGTAGCCCCGCCTGGGAATCGTCGATTTCATGCTCTCGGTCCCTTGGCCAAGGCCATGAACTATCTCAAGCAAAGGGAACACCCTCACCCGGCTCGTTCACGCCGAGACCAACCTTGCCTACAGTGGTCTTGGACTCGATTTGGCGATGGGCTTCCTTTAGCCCTGCAAGAGTCAACTTGTACCGCTTGCCAAGTGTTGGGACAAGCTTTCGCTCATCCATCAGACGCGACAAGGTTGCAAACATGTCGTGATAGAATTCGATATTGGTGCGATGATACGCCGCAGAGCCGAGCCAGTCCCAGGAAAAGGTCATTGACTTGGACATGAACTCGGTTCCGTAGAGACTGACATCAGCCTGGACAATGGTGCAGGCCTTGCCGAAGGGTGCGCAGATTTTGGCGATGGCATCAACATATTGTTCAGTCCTTGCCAGGATGTAGACATATCTAGTCAGCGTAATCAGCAAGGTACCGGTATATGGTGGACAGTCAGGCACTAGGCGTTGGCATACTTGATCGGGACGTCCAGGTTCAAGGCTTTGACTTGTTCCACAAGATCATGCCGGTGGTTGACTACATGAGTAGCGCCCATCCGCTTACAAGAATCCATAGTCTCTTGTCGAGACGCAGCAGCAACCACTGCTGGCAGGTTCAAGACGTTGCGTGCCAGCTGGATAGCAGCACTGCCAACTCCGCCGCCGCCATTGATCTAGTTTCCGCGATAGCACGTCAGCCAAAGTATGATAGACTTTTTCCTAACCAGCACTTGATGGAAGATGAATCTCACGTACAATCAGTATTCCGACGTTCTCATTGGGTTTAATCTCAAGTCGATGGTGCAGGGACTGATAGGCTGTTCCAAAAGTCAAGCCAAAGCTCGCTGCTTCGACAAAGTCGAGCGACTTGGGTTTGTGAGCGCAGTGGAATTCGCTGACGAGCTGGTACTCTGCATAACTGCCCTGGCGAGTTGTCGCTCCAACCCACGAGATGTCATCGCCGGGCTTGAAGAACTTGCAGTCGGGGCCGACTTCCAGAACAGTCCCAGCACCATCGTATCCAATGATGTGGAAGCCTTTGGGGGCAAACTTATAGTAATCTTGTCCCAATTAGTGGCTGAGTAGCACCATAGCAGGAGCCTTACCTGGTGCGTCGTCGTAGATGCCAGCCCGGATCTTAGTGTCGATTGGATTAACAGAGCAAGCCTCGACCCTGACGATCTCGTTAGGAATGAAGCGACAGAACAGGGTTGAATAACTTACTTGACAAGAACATCACGGCCCGTCGGACTTGCAGGTCGCGGAACGTCGCGGGATTCGAAATTGTCGACGGAGCCATAGGCAGATACACCAACCGCTTTCATAGTAGCCATTATATCTGATGTGTCAAGATGACACTGTTTGAGTTCGTTGTGAGAAATGGCGAGGAATCTGATGAACTACTAATCACGTCGGAACTTCCATACAATATGGAAGAGAAGTTGGACTTATCCGCTGCCGGCGTTATGACTCAGTGTCTTGTTTGTTGAAAATAACAGAAGGAAAGTCTATACGGGCAGTGATTATTGGTGTCGGCATAACTCGGAAGCTTCACCCGAGGATGAGGAAAGAGAACAGCTCGTTGCTTATAAAAGTTGCTTTTGCCTGGTATTCCAGACCTGACTCAGCGTCATAGTCTAGGCCCTGAAGCCCCGGCCTACCGTTGCGACAAGGTTTTCGGGGCGTGGCAACCAACTCGGCGGGGTGGAGATAATCGGCCGTTGAACCGCGGCTTCTCCGCTTTTATATACCGGTAGTCCATAAGTTTATCTCATGACGCCATTCGTTCCCAGCGCCCGGGAAGTTGATGTAAGTCGGCCGAGTAAGAGCGGGTTGTTTCCATACCGTTACATCCGCTTATTTGTGGATACCAGAGGTGTTTGTAAGCGCGCCGCCCCTCTTGCGGTCGGAATGGCGACACTGCGTCGCGGATGCTGATAGTAAAGGCACCGAGTTAGGCCAATGCAAGGCTCTTCATCTGGGCCTTTGAGTGGCCCTCAATGCGGCGTGGGGAACGAACGTGCTGGCTAGGCCATTTTGTCTTCTCCACATATGCCTCGGCCTAGATACAGTTTGTTGATGCTTTCGAGATCGTCGGCCTGTGCTGTCTGCCGCTATACGAAAGTCCCCTAATACCCGAGTCAGCTTGAATGCAGAGGTTGCAGGGTGTCTCGGACAGACGAAGGATTTCAAGCTACATGATTGCCACTATCGTACCGGGGCAACACGGTTCAGCTGACAGGAGCAGAGTGCTGTGACACATTGTTAAAGTCATCGAGGCTTTACTGATTATTGATCTGTCTCCGGACTCCCGGCCTCCACTTCATCAGGTGCCCTCCCAGGGGGAACGTCGGCAGTGCCTTGGAGTCGACCGCTCAATCGCTATACTCTTCCCTAGATATTGCAATAACTATCTGATATATTCTGGTGTTATGACCGGTCTTGCCGTATGTTCCACAACGGCTTTCCTTCGGTCGCGCCGACCTTCCTTGACCACTACTTCTCGACGATTCGGCCACTACCTATGTATTGATATCCTTCTGATTAATTACTTCCCTTCCTTCATCCATAGTCATCTTCCCTCTATTCTATAGGCGGGTTCTTTTTACTCTACACCGCTTACTAAGAATCTCATTTACCTGTCAAAGAATCTAGTTCTCCGACTTTAATAATGCTATTTAATATATTATTCCCTTTGTTCCCTTGGAAAGTGACTTAATAGCCTTTAAAATATATGCTGGAGAGCTGCTCTGATATATTCTAACTCGTCTTTTAAGGTATTTAGACTGAGAGCTAGTCTTAAGGACGGTCTTTGGGGTCTTTGAGACCTAAGGGTCAGGAAGGCTAGCCCCCTCCTCGATAGGTATTAGAGTCCATAGCTATACATCAAGCTTTAAGACCACACTTTCTAGGTCAAGAGGAATAAGCCTGGCTCCTCTAAAACCGCCCTTGATGTTTCTTTTTGTTATAGTGGCTTAATATGCGGCGTAAAAGGCTAGAAAGAACTCAGTCTTTGAAACGTGGGTTATAGAGCATCTGATTAGATGCTCTATTTCTCGACCGTAAGCCTTCTTAAGCGGTCTAAAGTACCCGATATTAAGAGGCTAGAGTAGATAAGACGAATAAGGCGGCATATAAAGCGTGATAATCTTATTTTCCTCGTAATATCTCTTAAAGTCGATCGAGTAGTAGCTTTCATAGCTATCGAGGATCAGAAGATAATAGCGACCACTTAATCGGTTCTTTATATACCGGTCAAAGTGCTTAAGCCACTTAAGACCTATCTCATTATCGGTCCAGCCATTTTAGGTCGTGGCAATAGCCTAATCGCCCGGGAGGTTATTATCTTAGGGGTGTGGTTATCAAGCACTCACTTTGGTGTAGCCAGCACTCACTTTTTGTGGCTGGGCCCCCACAATTGAGGCTGGACGCCGATATCGCTTTTTCACATAGTAAATCCCTCAATTCTGTCTCGTGGCCATCTTCCTTACCCATACAACGGATTTGAAGCTATCGTCGCCATCTCTTTGACCCCCCACAATTTGAAGCTATCACCAACCAAGATGAAGTCTCTCGCAGGAAGTGAATTCCCTACCTTTGCCGCCGCCAACGAGGCTATCCACGAGACCGCCAAGCAGACCGGGTATAGCTTCGTTC